>NW_006499920.1:3661405-3674730 GCF_000471905.2 Amborella trichopoda | reverse complement strand
ATAGGTATAGCATTACAACTTATTTTGGAAATTTTTGTTGTGTAGGTATTTTAGTTTTATTTACATTTATTAGAAAGCTTATAGATTGGATTATTTTGGCTATGTATTCAAATTCATGATGAAACGTTTATGTCTGTAATTCAAACTATTTTTATTCAAATTATTTTTTTATGAATTCAACCTTAGCATATTAAACAAATAGCATTTCTATTTTATTTGCGATTGAAATTCTTAAACTAATAGTGATTTTATTTGAAATGCTCATGCTTCTAATATTAATTCATTCGTATTTTATTAATTATTGATGAATTAATTACTTACCACCATCCAATGTTTGAAAAATATGTCGTCTGGACCCAAAATAAATAAGAAATGAAATGAGCATTTTATTTAAATAATAATAATATTTTTATTTTTTTTTGTTTTTCATGTCTATCCTTATGTTTATATTTAAAATTTATCGACATGTTCTTCTATCTTATAGATGTTCGTCAACAATTCCTTATCGGTATGTATATATATATATACATATACATACACACTCGATATCATTAAACTAGAGTTATGGGGTGGCACGTGTCGTGAAAATACGAAGGGATCCTAATTTTATAAAGATTGTAGGACATATTCCTCACTTTAGAAAAGAGATAGAATAAACACTTATTTTAGGATAACTAAATTTAAGAGAGAGAGAGAGTATGAGTATACACAAGAGAGAGATCTCAATATTGTTTCCATATCTCTACATTATTTCTATATCTTAATTAGAGAGAGAGGGAGAGAGAATATGAATGCGGAGTGAGATCTCAACATTGTCATAAATTTTGACAAGAAGAGAGAGCATACACTAGAGATAGAGAATGAGAGATTATAGAATAGACGAGAGATTTTTATAGAAACTTTTGAAGAGTAGAGAAAGAACGAATATCTTAAAATAGGATTTTAGGAAACAAAAGTTTTAGTAAAATTTATTTTCATAAAAATGATAAATACTTAAAAATATATTAGTATCTAAGAGGTGATTTATGATTTTTCAAATTTGTTATTAATAAATTTATTTGATCATTGAATATTTAGTTAATCTGCTAGAAGTAATTACATATGTGCAATGCATGTAATTCAACTAATACTATTTTTTTATATAAAAATTCGAAGTCTTCCCCAAATCGGCTGAAGCACCAAATTGTTTCATTTTTCTCACTAAACCGAATAAGACTCCGAAGCGAATAAGACAACATTGGTTATAAATAAGAAAATCACCGTCTTAATTAACTAAAGGCGAATTTGACAATAGAGAAAACAAGAGAAAGTCTTCAACTTTTTTATATATTATAATTTTTATCTATTTAATCATCACCATTATAATTTTTTTCGATTATCAATTAATTGAGAGTACGTCAAGCGGATTTAAACCGATTTAACACAACATTAAATGAGACGAATAAAATAAAGAATTATGTAACAATCTTAAACTTTCAAAAAAAAAAAGAAACTTTTAATACATGACAATTCGTTTGAACATGATGGTCCTTAGGGACCATCGTTACTTTTAAAAGCTTTTGGTTTAAAAGCTTTGTTGATTCCTTGCTCTTGCCCCGTCCACTAAAGGACGTGGGCTTTAGGCGTTTAAAGCGTAAGCTAACGCTCACACCTGTAACGTAATAAAAGAATAAAATAATATATTAGTAGAATTTAAATTCAGAGAGGTGAGGACTCCTACCTTAGAAAACTTATGAGATTTTTCTTTCTGGTCGAAACACAGTGAACTCCTCTCTCTAGCCGAATTTTTATCGGAAGCTCCCTCTCAAATATTTGTGTATAAATGACATCGTCTTCTTGAAAAATAGTATGTTTTTAATAAATAGTGATATTCCGTCCAGGATCTTTATTTTATAAGTTTTGTGTGTAAGTGACTTTATTGTCTTGAAAAATAATCCATTTTTTTTAAAAATAAAATGAAATAATTATTTCTGCTTATTATCGTGAATTTTAGGCGCGATAAATTTATGCGCACACGACCTCATTATCTTGAAAAATAATCTTTTTAATAAAAATTGTGATATTTTATCTATGTTAGAAATTTTAAATGCTGTAAATTCTTAGAAAAATAAATTTATTTATTTTTCTTGTCTATTGTTAGAAAATTTTAGATACTATCAAATTATTAGAAATAAATGTGATATTTCTGCTTTTAGTAAAATTGTGAGATTTCTTTCTACTGTTTTAAAATATTTAGACATTGTGAATTTTATGTGCAAATGACTGCCTTATTATCTGAAAAAATGATATTTTTGCATTTGATTATAGCATTGTTGTGAAATGTTTATTTACAAATTAACATCCCATAAATTGTGATAATTCCTTATTCTTGAATTTCTATAAGAGTTTTTCTATACATATTAGATTGGCAATTATACTAGAATGTCTTTACGAACTGCAACCTTTCTAAATTTGAGCCCAAAATATTTGATTGGTTGAAATGTTATTGAAAGTGACTGTTATTAAAGGTGTCAGTGAGATTCATATTAATGATTTCAGTGATATGTTGAGTACATGATATTTGCTGCTTTCGAATGTTTAAAGAGATTTAGAAATAATTTAAGTATGCAAGTGGACTCATCCGGTTCGCCGGTGAGGTATAAGTGGACCTATCCGGGACGTCGGTAGGGATTAAGTGGACTCATTCGGTATGTCGGTGAGTTATAAGTGGACCTGCAATGATTAAGTGGACCTATCTGAGACGTCGATAGGGATTAAGTGGACCCATCAGGACGCTGATGGGGTATATAGGTAACGTACTTGGGATGCCAATAGGGTATTTTGTGAAATCCTTTGAATTATGCACTGCCGTTAAAGTGTTATATGCATTTCAATTATTCGGATTATACTTAATTATGCATTTATTGAAAGTGAAACTATTGATGCATTTCTGTTAATAGATCTCCTTTTTGAAAATATTGATATCTTTCAACCATGATTATTTTTAGGATTATGATGATCACTTACTGAGTAGCCAAACTCATCAAACTATGGTAAACATTTTTTCAGGATAACTGCGGATTCATTTTGAGTGCTAGTCAAGATCAACCTTGGAAGATATTGTTGTTGTGCTAGCTTTCTTTATTTACTTTGTAAGACCTCGCCACTGTAAATTTGTCCTATCAAGAGATGTATATATGTTTTGGATTGTCACATCTCAAGAATATCTGTATTGAAATTTCTTGAGGTGTGACAAATTAAGACCAAGACAGTAATATTAATTCAAACTAATACAAATCACAACATGGAAATACAAATATAGACACAAAGTATTGACATCATATAGAAATCATATCAGTACACTACTCGCAATCCACACTAGCACACCAATCTTCCAAACCCTAAATACACTCTAAACTGTTTTTACAATCTTAGAGAGAAGGGAAAGAAGGTAGATAGAGGAGAGAAGAGAACTAGGTAAACTCCACGAAGTGGTAATCTTCAAGGAGGGGGAGATCACCCTTTTATAGCCTCGGGCTTCAAATTTCTTTTAGTCCAGTGTTTTTTATCTGGGAATGTCAGCCCATTCACATTCTTCCATGTGGAAAGGTAGTTGTCGGTGGTGTCGGTGATCTTTACCACGTAGAAAGGTAAGGAATAGTAATAGCTGTCCTTTTATTTCTGTCGGCAAGTTATGAGCCGTAGGATGAAATGGTTTACTTTAGTATTTTAGTGGGCCACGTGTCCTGGAGTTTGGTGGAGTCGTACCGGCCCTTTAATTGAGCGGTAGTAGAATTACAGCACTATCATCTTCATTTTGATTTATATCGTCTTCGCTTATTGACATGAAATCATCATCATCGTCGAACATAGATAGTAACTTTTTTCAAAGCTTTTCTTTTGATAATTTAGGAGTTTTGGATTGTAGGAGCCTTAACTATGAGGCAGTTCCAGTCGGTTGACCAATTATTTATGTATTAACCTTGATCGTAATAATTTTGATAGTTTCAGGGAGCAAGTCTTTGGCATTAAAGTTGTCCCACCATTTTATTTGTACATTTCTTTTAAGATGGGGAATATAATCCCAATTTTCATCATCTTCGGTAATAGAATAAGTCCACCTGAGTATCCATGGGATTTCATATAAGGTGGTAAAATAGATTAATATTTCAAGTTTCGATCAATTTCTATTAGGTGCGTGGAATTTAGACAATGAACATTGCAAAGGTTGAGGATAAATATCTGGGGCAGGACCCCAGTATAACATCCATTTTTTGAACCATGAAAGAATTTCTTGAAGGGCTTCATTAAGCTTGAACATGATAAACTAGCTATGGGTATTATGCTTATTTTGACGTAACAAAGTTTTTTCCCATGCTTCCTATGCTTCAATATAATCGTAATAATGGTAACTCTTAATTTTAGAGTAGCTTTGTTTAAAATATCGAGGTTTTAGGGATCAAATCCCCAATTATTGTAGGCCAGAATTTTCTTTATTCTAAATTTAGAATAAACAACAATATCATGTCCTCTGTATTTTCAAATAATTTCTACTGATCATGTTTCCTTTAAGATCGTTTCGTATAAGAGTTGTGGGTTGAACTCATCTCTTGGATACATATGATTGACTAGATAAATTTTTACGATTTTATCTGGATTGAGAAGAAGTCAAATATTATCAATTGGCATAATAGGGAGATATGATTTTTCCCAATATTCTGAATTTTCAGTAAACTGTATTAAGTCTTCAAAGGTACTAGGACTATTTTCTTTAAGGTTGACCTGCCTTGAGGTCTCGCTTGGAATTTTCGTCGGTTCTTTTCCCTTGGATGCCTTGCAAGAATTCTCGTGTTAAAAAATCAAGTAGAGAGTTAGTATTTCCTTCAATGTGTTGGATATCAAAATCAAAGGTGACTAATATGGCCTGCCATCTTGCAAATATCTGTTTTGAGACTATGATTTTAACATCCTTGTCAATAACATCTTTGGCTGTCTTGCAGACTGTTCTGATTAAGAACTTTTGATTAAAAATATCATATTCGAATTTTAAAACACAACAAACAAAGAGATGATTTCTTTTTTTATTATAGAATAATTTTTTTGAGTATCATTCCACTTTTTAGACATAAATCTTACTAATTGTTCATTTTTTTCATCAGGCATTTTTGGTTTTATAATACCTCCAAAACCAATTTCAGATGCATCAGTTTTTATAATTTTGAAAGCTTTAAGATGTGAAATTACAAGACATGATAATTCTTTGGCTTTAAGTTTTATTTTACGAACAGCTAAAGTATGTTCTTCTCCCCATTATAGAGAATTATTTTTTAGGCAGTCATAAAGTATAGCACAGTCTTTTGCAATATTTTTATAAAAGTCAGAAATATAATTAAAACTTCCCAAATATCATTGTAATTGGGTTCTATCATTGATTTCATCAGGAAAATGTTGTGCAAAACTTATTGTCCTATCTATAGGAATGATAGAATGGTTATAGATATTGTGGGCTAAAAATTGAATTTTTGTTTGGAATAATTGGATTTTCTTTCTAGACAAGACTAGTCTTGCACTTTTAATTGCCTGCAAAAAGATTGTGAGATGCTTCCAATGTTGTTCTATTGAATCAAAATAAACTAACACGTCATCAATATGGACAATCATAAATTGGGTGAATGGTGTAAATGTATCATTCATGATATGTTGGAATTCAAATGAAGTATCTTTTAATCCAAATGGCATTACATTCCATTCATAGTGTCCGAATGGTACAGTAAATGAAGTTTTGTATCTATCTTTCTCCGTAATTTGAATTTGCCAGAATCCAGATTTCATATCAAATTTTGAAAATAGTTGCTCTTCATAAAGTCAATTAAGTAAATCCCTCTTATTAGGGATTGGATATCTAATCCATCTCAAGGCTTTATTTAACGGCTTATAATTAATAACAAGTGTTGGTACTCCTCTGTCTCTTTTAGAGGCTTTTTCAACATAAAATGCTGGACAACTCTAAAGTGAATAAGAACTTCTAATTAGTTTCTTATCAAGAAGATCTTGGATTTCTTTTTTGCAAATTTCCAAGAGACGACTATTAATTTGAATAGGCATAGATTTGGTAGGGATGAATTTTTCATTGAAATCAGGTTCATAAGGTAATTCGACAATACGTCTTTTTCTTTCCCAAAAAGCATTTGAGATTTCAGCACAGACCTCCTTTTCAAGTTTATTTTTAAATTGTACAATTTTCTCTTGGATCAAGAGGATGTTAACTTTTTCTTGTATTTGTTTGGTTAAAATCTCTTGTTTAAGAGTATGGAACAAATATTCTTTATTTCTTTTTAAAACCATAACTTGATTAATTTTTTTTAATTTTGGTTTGTCAATAAATTCAAACTTAACTTTATGACCTTGGATCTCATATTTAATTCCCGAGGAGTCTAAAGCTTTTATGGGATAAAGAAGACTAATAAAAGGAGTCCCTAAAGTTATTTCTTGAGCTTGTCCTTTTACCATAATAAATGGCATCAAGAAACAAGCTCCGTTGTTGCAACGGTGGCTTCAGAAAGCTTGTAATTGATTAAAAGTCTTTTGCCATTAGCAGTATTTAAGACTTGGGTGGTCTTATCAAAGAACCTTGATGGAACAAGTCATTCGTTAATACAATTGAGATCAACACCTTAATCAATAAGGGCAGTAGCTAAAAAATTGTATTCCTTGAAGACGGCAATTGTAACTTTGGTATGCCATTTTTTAGTAATAACTTTATGTTAATATAATTTAGTTGCTTAAGATCAATTTTCTCAATTATGTTAATAGCCTCATCTTGATTTTGTATATTTTCGAATTCATTTATTAAATTCTCAGGTGATTGGAGATTTTCTGAACCGGAAGTTTCAAGCAGTAATTCTGTCGTTAAGAGCTTGTAATTATTCTTTTAAAATTCTTATTTCAAAACCTCAGCTCAAAAATAACAGTCTCCCCTTTAGAGATTACTTATTTTTTATTAATCCTATCGATTATATGTTTGAGATCATAAGTAGGTTTAAAGACTTGACTTTCAGTCTTTTCTTTAGCAAGGTATTTATGAGAACATCTCTTTTTTCAAGGGGGAACGATTTTGTCAATTATATCTAAGACCAAATTTTGTTCTTCAGAAAGTACATTGAGGCTAAGCCCTTGCATTTCTAACAGGGCTTTGTAATGATCACATTTACAGTCTTCTTTAGCCTCACTAGTATTGGAAGTTTCAGTGTTGATTCTAAAACTTCATCTTTTGAGTCTGTTTCATATATGGATAACTCTTCATCAAAAGAGTCTCCTAGTAGGAGAATTTACTCTAACTGTCTTTTGAGTCTTTCATCAGAAATTTTATTGATTTTTTGTTTTGTCCTACACCTATTTGCAAAATATCCATAACGCTATTTTTCCTTTGGGCTTCCTACTTATGGGTTCAGAATCTTCTTTGTTTGATTTGAACATTTTTTTTTTTTGTTTTCTATAATACTTTATGTTTTTCTTATAGTCGCCTCTTTTAGAGTGACCCTTATATTTTTTGGAGTGAGTTTTTTCAAAAAAGGGGTAATAACAGAATGGTTCACAAAAGTCCCCCATTTATCTTTTTCCAGTGATCTTTTGTTTTTCAAGCTGTCTCTTAAGCTTGAGGTTAGTACAAAGTTCTAAGCCGGTGGCGCAAATCTCATTATCAAGTTGGCCTAGAATATAATTCTCATAGGGGATTTCTTTTCCTCCATTAGTATTTTTAAGCTTGATTTTAACCTTGTTTCTGAATAGAGCAAGGAGTCCATTTAAGAATTGAGACTTCCAATGTATATCTCTGGCATCATTTCTGGTGAGTAATTGGGTATGAAAAACATCATTATACCATCTATAATGAGAGAGATCAGGACATATGAGATTCTCTAAAAGTTCTCTGGTTCTTTCATTCCAGACAGAGGTATCTCCAATGAAATGTAGAGCAATAGTATAAATTAATGTATTGACATAGTCATCATCTTGTGAAGGTATTTCTTGTTTGACACCTTGGTTATAGACGGTGGTAAGGGTCTGTTTTTTAACACTTAAAACGATATTTCTCTCATCATTCCTTAGGTAGAAGTCCCACCATCCTTTAAGTTGCCATGTAAACCCATTGATTATGGATCTAGCAATGTCGGGGTCTCTATTTCCATGGTTAGCAGATGCTTGAGCATACATAATCATATGCTTGATTAAATTCATCTTCTGATATGCATCTTTGAAGTAGCAGTAGGCCTAGTTTTTGTTCCATAGTTTATCCCATTAATCTGGTCAGGTTGATCAGGATTCCTAAACATACCCTAAAGTTTAAGGATTTCTTCATTGCTAATATCTTCAAGCATGTTTGCAATTGAATCTTTATCTTTATTTGTGTTGCTCTTTTTATTACTTATTTCAATAGTAGCAAGCCTGTTAACTAATTCATCAAAGAATTCATTCTTTTTTTTGAGAGTTAGTCAAAGTTTAAAGGTTTTATTAGAAAGAAGAATAACAGGTTTAAACAGGACGGGTTTAAATTTATCCTTTTCATCAGGAGGTTGGATTTGTGTTGAGGTAGAGAGCCTATTATTTAGGCTTTCTTCTATCCTTGTGGTCTGTTGGCCTATATTATGTAGAAATAGATTAGTATAATTATTTTGTTCAATTAGGTAGTTAAGGCTTTCTAAATTTATGTGTCTTTGTAATATTCCATCTTCTTTAGGGATATAGGTTTGTGTATAAGGAATATCCCTAGATTTAGGTAAATCCACAACTGCTTCAAGAGGATGAATACTTTTTTTATCTCCATTTGGAGTATTGTAAGTCTTATATATTATTGTAAGGACGGAAATAGCTGCAGAATTCCTATTTTTAGGAACATACAAGTTATCATGAAATTTATTATTTTTTGAATCCATATAATATTTTAACCAGGTAAAGAACCTTATATTAATTTTATTCTTTATCATTGTTCTGATATATTCGTCATCAATAAATTTCTTAAGGGGTTTACTATGTTTAAGAAACCACTCTCTATTTTCTCTATTTTCCTCAGAGTAAAAATCTTGTCTTAAGAGTTTGTAGTTGATTTCAAAATTTTTAATTTCAAGCATATTAACAGATCCTTCAGGGATATTGGAACTGCACCCTATATCAGAAAAAGTTGGTCCTTGAGAGCCATCAAAATCTTTATCATTCTGTGGTGAAAGGTTTTCTGCCTTATAGGTCAGCTGAACAATTTGTTGATTATTAAGCTGATCAAGCCCTTCTATGACCACATCCTTACTATTATTTGTTTCTTTTTCAGTTTCTGTCTATAGTGCAGAAGAGGAAGAAATTCTAGGAGGTTCAACCATCCTAGATGATTCAGAACTAAAGGACATTCTTGGAGGCTGCCTAGGGTTCCTGTTTTGATTAAGGAAAGTTCTAAAGAGGGGAGAGAATTGAATTTCTATTTTCCCTTCAGCGTAATGAGTTATTTAGCTGATTTCCTGATTTTGAACAGGCTTAGGAGGGACATGGTAAGGTCCACCTTTCAGGTAGATTCACCTGATCCCATGAAATTGTTCTAGAGATAATCAAATTAGATTTTTCAACATTAGTTTGGAAAAGAGTAGTCTGGCCCTTAGAGTCAATTTTCATAACATTAGGACAGATAGTGGTCATGGCTTTATGTCAGACTCTATAGGTAACATCAATATTTTGTGACCCAGCAAGCATGTCAGAACCATTAGTTAAAAGGTTAAGAGTAAGGACTTTCAAAATATGATGGTCAATCAAAGAATAGAGAAACTTGGGAAGCAGTTAAAATAAACTGGTCCCTCACATAGACTAGATTCAATAGCTCCTAATAAGGAATCCATAAATTGTCTATGCCTACTGTCTCTTAAGCACAGGAAGATAGCAGTTTGAAGCTCAGTTCTGGTTAAAGGTCTAATACCAACTTGAACAAGACCAATATGAAGATAATTATATTTTTTTTTTCTAAATTCTTCAATACGATTCTTGTTTAACAAATTTATGGTCGTTTCAGAATTTAAGATAGATTTGGTTTATTCTTCAGTTTTGATTGCATAATCACTTCTGAATTCGAATGTTTCTTTACTATATATCTCAGAAGTAGAGACTTTAGGGATATTCGAATTGTTTAAATCTTTTTCAATGTTGGCAATAACAATTTCTTCAAAATTTCTTACTGTTCTACCAGATGAACTAGTTTTAGCATCAGACCTTTGAGAGCCGAGTCTGAAAAGTCCTGCTATCGAGTCAATAATGTAATTACGCACTCGAGTCAACTGAGTCAATGAAATATTAGCCTGTCTTCATCACAGTTCACGACTTTGATAACTTATGATGGCTTATTACTATTAAATGAACAATATTTTATTATGCCTTTGATAGAGTGCTGATATAAAAACTGTTTATACAGATAGGATTAGATGGCTCTGATACCAATTTAAAAGTACGTCAAGTGGAATTAAACGAATTTAACATAATATTAAATGAGACAAATAAAATAAAAAATTAACACAAAGATATAATTTCTATCTATTTAACCATCATCATAATATTTGTTTTTTCGATTATCAATTAATTGAGATTCAATACACAACTCCTGATCCGCCTATCCATTCCCATTGGTCATCAGGGCCAGAAGTCCTCATATCGTACACCTTTTCCGTTAGTGTTGCCTCGAGTAAAGTGGCGGACCAAATGGACCCTTAAGCTGCCACTTTACGAGAAAATTGGAACCCTACTCTCTCGCTCAACACCCACCGAGGTACGCTGGAGTTCACTCTCTCCTTGTCCTTCTCGCTGTAAAGAACCCTAATCTCTCTCTGGACAGAGGATAGCAGCTATGCTCATCCATGTCTCGCTTTCTCTCTCTTGGTCTTGGTCTCGGTCTCTTTGTTTCTCTCTGTACAATTTCTGAAACTGCCTTTTGTTCAGCCTCATTTTGTGTTGTCTCTAGATATCATTGAATCTTCTGTACAATTTCTGAGATTGCCTTTGTTCAGCCTCATTTTGTGTTGTCTCTAGATATCATTGAATCTTCGGATGGGTTTGAGTCTCTCTCTAGAACTTTGAGATGATTTTGGTTTATCTCTCGACATTGTGGTTGGTGGTTTCATAGATTTATCGCTAGAAGTTTAACAGGGTTTTTCTCTTAACGTCGGTTTTGTGTTAGAGAATACCCAAATCTAATATACGTTTTTCTGTTAAAGAGATTTTATGGAATATCAATACCCAACTTTAACAGGGTCATATTGGTTTGTTCTACTCATTTAACTGCAGAATCATTCACAGGTTTTTTGTTTAGTTTCTTATTTTTTTCTTCAAATTTTCTGCATTTTTGGTCTTTTACCATGAATGGCATGTTCGTATTGGTTATTTTCTTTTTTTTTTCTGCACTGTGTTGTGAGGTGCGATGCTTTTTTGCCTCTTTTTGAGGTTCTGTTCATTTGTCTCTTTTGAGGTGCTGTTCATTTGCCTCTTTTGAGGTGCTGTTCATTTGCCTCTTTTGTGGTGCTGTTCATTTGCCTCTTTTGAGGTGCCATTATTTTTTTGATGTTTTTTGCGTGGAATTCAAATATGTTTGGGTGTGATTTGATTCTGAATTTTCATGATCTGCTAATAGTTGGCGACCTCGTTGATCTGTTATTCATCTGTTTATTGTTGTTTGCTTTGCTATTGATGTAATTTTTCTCATCTTAAGATTCTTCCATGAATATTTTATTCAGTTTATCCATGATTTATTCATCATTAGTGCTTATTTTTTCTTATGCATTTTTTTTGAAATTTCTTCCTCGGATAAGTTGATCAGTAAATTATTTTGTTCCATATTTTTTTTTTGCAAATTATTGCTATTGTCATGTAGGATTGTTATGGGTGGACTCTGTGGTTCAAATGAGTGGTTGGATTGAAATTTGTCCTCCTTTGGTTTGGTTTTCCAGGATAAATTATTGTGTTACTTTCATTCTTTGGATTAGAGTCAGTGTTTTGCTTCAAATCAATGAAATACATAATGAATAGTTAGAACAAGTTGTTTCCTGCTTTCCTACTACCAAACAAGTGAAAATAGCAGCTCCATAGTTTATCAAACAAGGTTCCCACCTTTCAGGCTACCAATTTTCACTTTCTTCCTAGATTTCGGGAAAGTCAGCAGCAGTGAGAATCCTAGGGAAACTGAGAGAAATTCACCAAACGCATCCTTATCGAAGCAAATAAGATCTGTGAAGTCCCCACATTATCCGTTGGAGCGCACAAAGTTTTAGGGTTTTGTAAAGCTCAAAAGTGAGGAAAATTTTTCAGTTTTGTAGAGCCCAAGATTTCTGGATTATGGGTTGGAAGGCTGCTCAAAAGCTCATCCAGAACTGGAAAATCATAAGAGGTGACAATGTATGAAAAAAATGAATTCTTTCAAATTTTCCCTGTTTAGAGAATTTTTAGCCATTTTCTCAAAGATTTTTTATCTGAATGTTATTCCTGATTCGTATTTTTTGATCGTTTTAGGTTATGATAATCAGGGGCAAAGATAGAGGTGAAACAGGCATAATCAAGCGAGTGATTCGATCACAAAATCGTGTTATTGTTGAGGGAAAGAATCTGGTAAAGTTCCCTTTTAAGTTATTTTTTTCATATTTTATTTTTGGTATTCTTTTGTGATAAGTTTCTCGTTTTTTACATTGCATTTTACTCAGTTACTCCCGGTCTTTAGTAGTACTCATTATGAATGCATTTATACTTTGCTCTTTCTACTATCTATATTTGTTTACTTAACCCTAGCTGAGGGGATCTCTTTTGCATTTTCGTAGAATCATTTGATCTTAAAGGGTCCTGTTATATCAAACTGGAAAATTCTGAAAACATTTTTAGGAAATTCTTTTGAGTACGTATGCATGGTTTGAGATAAACTGCCCATTTGCGAAACCGCTTAAACTTATTTAGAGATAAAATTTTCCAGATTGATATATCTTGAAATATAAGATAATTCGAGAATGACTTGAATTCCTACTTTGTCAAAATCTGTGAACATTTGATGCGACTTGGCCACGACTGCGCTAATGGCCTACTTGCCATCCATTCCAATGAATTTGAATGGGCGGCGGAGATTTAAAATTGTGCTTAATTTGCAGGCTTCTGTATGTTTACTTTTCTTTTCCTCTCTCTCTCTCTCTCTCTCTCTCTACTCTACTCTACTACCTACCACCTACCTCCTCCCTCCCTACTTCTACGACTACTACTACTACTACGTCGTACTACCTTACCTAATTAACGTAAGTAAACGTAAACTAACTAAACTTAAAAAGTTAAAAGTTAAATTAAAACTTAAA
>NW_006499920.1:3647494-3661385 GCF_000471905.2 Amborella trichopoda | reverse complement strand
ACTAGGTCCGTACTTCGTCACTCACTTCACTAGATTAGTAGTAGGTCGGGCGGACGGAGTTAAATTAAGTTGTCGTTACTTTAGTCACGCGTCTGTATGTTACTTTCTTTTCTTTCTCTCTCTCTCTCTCTCTCTCTCTATCTATCTATCTACCCACACTCTCCTCCCCATTCTGACATACATCACTGCATTCCCAATATAGAAGAACTATACAATTAAAAGTATATAAAACTGACATACATCACTGCATTTCCAATTTAGGTCTAGTGAACTAGTGTACTCTAAACGATTGATAGAAGAACCACAAATTTGTGTATTAGAGTTTCTTGGAATACAAGTTTAGATGTAAAGAGGTCTTTGTACTATTGTTAGCAGAGATGGATTCAGTAGATGAGGGTCATCATGCTAGCAAGGTTCCATAAATCGGATCATCGTAGTTATTAACGGGGCTAATCCTTTGCCTTGAGCTTTTGTTATATATTCCTTGAAGTTATAAACAGTTTATAGTGCTATACACTGTTAGCAGTGTGCATGTTAGAGATGTACATAAAATACCATGTGTATGTGACAGAAAAGAAGACTTTCTGTGACATTGAAACCAAACAAAAAATCTGTTCAGATTGTCTGTAACATTGATAAAAACATATATGGTTCAAGTAGAGAAGAATGAGATCAGCATGGGAGCAGCATTAGCTGTTAATTCTGTGACCAGATAGTCAATTGTAAATACTGATGCTATCACATTAAAATCGGAGAACCTTCCTATCAGTTCCTAAACATCAAAAACATAAATACCTTTTTAGTCCTTAATTACCATGGAAAGGGCAATAAAATCACAATCCCATTTTTTTATCAAACATAGAGTTTGTCCAATAAACAACAAAAATAAAAGTTGCTGCATTAAAGAAATGCAAATGCTACTATTCTAAGCATACACTTTGAAAACTCCTTTCTCCTTAGTTACTTACATGATCTCATACAGGCCAACAAATAGATACCCATTGGTAGTTAATCAATTTGCATAACTGGACGTTCAAATTTCTTATAAAACATCAATCTTTTTATCTTGAATAAACTCCGAGTAAATTCAATTGATTTTTCATTAAGCTGACAATTCAATCAATTATTGGATTTAAGAAATCAAATATTATCCTGCGTCAGCACCATTACTGTGGTTTCTAATATCTAACCACGTTGATCAAATGGGCTAAAGCAGTGTGAGAGTTGTGCAATCAACCAAAAACTAATAAAAACTAAAAAAAAAAAAAAAACCTCTTACTGAAAACATTAATTAACAAAAAAAAAAAAAACGATAGCTATTGCCTACAGTCATTTCATAGCAATATGAATGCCCTTATGCCATAGCCACACTTCACTAATACAAAGAACTAGATGCCCACATAAAAGTACGAAATGAACCGAGAAAAATGTGGGGAATCACCATTTTAAAGAAAGTTTACAACTGAAAATAATAGCCAACAGTAAGAAGTTTTTACCATGATTAATTTACAGAAAATCACCATTAAAACATTAAACCCCCCACATAAAAGTCCCTAGAACTTAGGGTTCTATTTATTTGAATGCCACTGAAAAAGGGTCCCAATAAAAACTCTAGGAATCCCATCCAAAAATGTTTGAAGGAACCCAATCAACCATTCCATATGGATAAAAACTGCTTTACATACCTGGTTTGGAGTTTTCAAATGGATTTATTGTTGGTGATATTGGGATTTTGAGCTTATTCACAAATTTGGGGGTTTCGAGCTAAATTGATTTGTTTATTTGGAGCTTCTGAACTTGCAGTCGTCTTAGATCATAGATTGTTTTTAGGAGCAATGAGAGGGAGAGAGGGAGAAATAATGATTGAGGGAAAAAGAGAGAGGGAGCTCGTGCAGGGAGGGTGAGGGAAGAAGAGAGAGGGAGAGAAGAAGTGTGGAATAACCTGGGTGGAAGAGGATGGGGAGGAGAGAGGGAGGGATGGAAAGGAGAGAGCAGGTACAGAATGAGATGGAGAGGAGAGGTTGAGAGAGAGAAAGTCGTAGAGGGAGAAGAGAAGGATGGGGAAGAGAAGGGATGGGGAAGAGTGTGTGGGTGGAGATAGAGAGAAGAAGAAAAGTACGCGTACAGGGACTGCAAATTAAGCACAATTTAAATCTCCCTCTTCATTAAAATTCATTGGAATGGATGGCAGGTAGGCCATTAGCACATTGGAGGCCAAGGAATGCTTGGCGAGTTTTTCATATATATATGTGTGTGTGTGTGTGTGTGGCTACACATGCACAAATATGCGTACACACACACATAGATAGTACTATGCTGTTCTTTTTTTTTGTTATGTTGTGGGGTTGTACAGACCCAAGGTTTTAAAGCTTGCTTCGGCCAAGGTACTTGGCCCTTACCCGCGGTGAGTAACTCGGCTGATTCCAAGTGGAGCCGAGTTATGTACACCCCAAATGTTAAAAAGTCAAAAAAAGGGAAAAAATTTATAAAAAGTTGTTAAGATCAGAAAAATTAAAGAGGTAATTGAAATCATTAGTAGACTAAAGAATATGATTTTTTTAAGTATGAATTATTGAGAAATATGATTTATACTTGAATATTTCGGAAGAATTTAACACAATAAAAAGCCATAAAAGTATATTTCAAAAAAGAAAAAGAAAAAGAAAGTTCCCAGATCATCTTTGAAACCATCAAAATCATCTAAAAGCATATTTCTAAATAATAGATTGGTATTTCCACTTTTGTTTTTGTATTTTTTGACATTTTTTATATTTTTAGCTACTTTTTGCTGCCCAATGAGTGGGGCACCCCAATTCACACGCAACTTGTTTTGCCAATAGGACGAAGAGTCTAAAACACTGGTTTTACCTTCTGTGATAATTACAGTGGGTTTCTGAAACGAATGGAAAGTAATTTTTACAAGCACTTGTGGTGTACGGACATGGTGCAGCTCTCATTTAAAATTCCAACTTCCATGAATAGATGTTCCATTGAACTCATCATTATGCATTCATTTAATAGAATGCTTTTATATCTGGAGTGGCTAGGTTAACAACTGTTGTTTTGTGTATTGAAATGTAACGAGGTTTTGGATTTTATAGCTCTGTGGAACTTCCTTCTCTCATACACTATAGTGAGGACCCATTGCCATTTAGCACAAAGACTACTTGGTCCCTACTTCTATGGTTATCTTTGGAGTCGTAGATTTCTCATGCAAGGCACTGCATTTCAGGTTTGATGATATTGCCATTTGAATTTGCAGGTGAAGAAGCACATCAAGCAGGGACAGGGTTATGAAGGTGGGATTTTCACTGTGGAAGCCCCTCTTCATGTTTCCAATGTCCAGGTGCTTGACCCAGTCACAGGGTATGAATTTGTTTGAAGTTTGATTGAATATGGAAATAGTCTTTGATATCAATAAGCTGTGCTTCAATTTGTTTATTTATTTATTTATTTTTAAATTTAGTTGTACCTCATGGAACCATTTTTTTATTACCAATTTGGCATTTGCAGTAAACCTTGTAAGACTGGAATCAAGTACCTAGAAGATGGCACAAAAGTACGAGTCTCTAGAGGAATAGGAACATCGGGATCCATCATTCCTCGACCTGAAATCTTAAAAATAAGAACAACATCAAGGTCCAATATAGGTAAGCATCAGAACGTTCATTATTAGGACAAATAGCATATCTTACAATGAAAAGTTCTTTGTTCTGGTACACTATATTTATTTTCTATACATTGTGCTTAAGTACTATACGAGCTGATAATTTACCACCTGTCATGTACTTGAGTTTGAGTAGTGTCTTTAGAATGTTTAATGAGAGATACGTTGTAAAAGTGGATCATATTGTGAACATCTCTTAATGTTCTTTTGCATGACGTTCTATTCTCCTATTTGGTATGTTATCTTTGGAAACTATTATATTCTGTTTCTATTTCTTGTCAATGATGTTATTGCACTACTTCTATTTCTGTCTTCTTTGTAGTTTCTTATATGATGATATCACAGTGTTGGGGAAACATGAATACCTACACGTCTGAAAGAGAGAAACATCACTAGCCTCTGTGCCCATGCATTCTGTAGTTCTGTACCCAAAGGACCCGCAATTACCAACAGACTATCACGATGCACATCACCATAGCAAGTACATCGGCTTCAACATTAGCTTCCCTTAATGATGAAATGAAGTAGATTGGTGTGAATTACTTGGAATCTTATGACAAGTAGCTATTGCCTTAATCGGTGTCTCGTCACTATAGGGGCAATGTATCAATCTCTCAAGCAAAGCTATCACCTCTGCGTAGTAAGTGTAATGAACCTGAAAAGGATAACAAAATACTCCAATCAGCATTTCTCACTGGGCCCCCGATACCCCCTGGGCCGGAGTTACTTTTAGAACTCCCATCAAATTTGTACTTCAATGACTCTATTGGTGGTATGGACCACTCCATACTCATTCTTGTAGTAGCTCGAGATGAGAAGGCTCCATTTTTACAGACTCTGAGAAAGTCTGCCACTTGAAAACCTTCATTGTTTAAAAAACCAGCCACCGAGCACTATGTGGCCTCCCCTTTGCTCTCAGGGGGCTAAAACACCCTCCTAGGCCTAGGCAGGCCTAATATCAACATGTTCCTGGACGGGTGAACTGGCAAGCCAAGGGGAGAGCTCAAGCCTATGCATCTACTGAGGTTGCCTCTTGTAAGAGGTCGAAATTGCCCTTGGGAAAGGGCATTTTGGTCATTTCCCCCTCTTAAAGGGGTTTTCTAATCCTGAAAGTTGATTTTAGGGCTTATAAAGAAAAAAAAAAAAAAAAAACTTGGATTTATCAATGTTTTTAGATCAAAAGAATTCAAAAAGTTTGAGAAGTATCTCAGAGCTTACTTTTTAAATTGGATTCATTGTGAACTATCTAAGAGGTTAAAATATGAAAGTTTGGGTGATTTTGAGCTTGATATCCATCCAAAACATTCAGGACCGAAAATGTGATTATTTACTGATTTATTACATTTGTGAAATGAATTCATTGACAATGTGTTTTCGGCACAAACATGCACTCACACACACATACATATAGGAAAAGTGTTTTGTATGTCAGGGCCTGCACCTATTGTTGTGTGGTCGTGACATCTTCACCATCGAATTGTATTGGACAGTGTAGACCATTCTCCCTCTGCTTTTCTCGAAGTTTGAGACAGATCTATACTGTCTCAATTGAATGGACAATATAGAGAGTGGGAACCCCCCTTGGCTGCCTAGGCTCCACTCAACAAATTTTTTAAGCTTGGATACCTTTAAGCTGAGGTCTAGCATAGGCCTAAACTAATGCTTGGTCTCTGATTCGTGCTTGAAGAGCAATCCTACCAATGTTCTACACTCTGAATATCTCAATATTTCTTTCCTTCCCAATCCCCCATATGATAACAACATGACATAACTGGGTCAATATGCAAGCACTATCTGAAAACCAAATATAAAACGAGATCAAGGCTATCTCTGAGGGTGATGCAGCACAAACCATCCCAAAGAACACTAGCATGAAGTACCAAATTGCCCCAGCATAGCTGCAGTGCAGAGGTAGATGTTCCATTGTAATCCTCCCAACACATGATACACATGTTTGGCGGTTGGAGACCCTGGTGATCCACCGTAGGAATACTATCATGACAAACTTGCCAACTGAAAGTAACTGCCCTCAATAGAGCTCAAATATGCCAATCGGGTCTGTGAGGAGGCAATCCACTGGTTTCACCTACCAATGCATGATATAATGATCCCTCTGAGAACTGTCACCGGCTCTTCAAAGACCAAATCCTCTTATCCTCTCATTTAAGGCTCTAAGAGGACTATACAATCCATCCAAGGCAGTCATCATACTTGCTAACTGCAACTGAGGCAGTGAGACCTCTTCTAAAGCGTGACCACTGCATCAACTGGCCCCCTCCCCATTCATGTATTGTTTTCTAAATGTGCATTCAAACTTCGAGAAACATTCTGTTAAGGTAACTCCATATTGGATCTCACGAGTGCCCTACCCTCCCAATAAGCATTGGTTGCTCCCTTCTAACTCCCATAATGCACTAGGCTTTGTAGACAATATCCGATATATATCCTCTCGGTCTTTATTTTCCATAAATTCGACCAACAGCATTTGTGCATCATTGATGGTGTCACCATTGAATGAAACTATCCATGAAGATGCCATTGTGTCTGAAATGAGGCATTAGTGACAAAGAGGCAGATACCTTGATTGGATTTGGATTGGACTTTGGTTTAAATATGACTCTGATCCGAGGCTCCCAAGTTCTTCCATTAGGGATTGGAGCTGATCTCATGGTGAAACAGTCAGTTGAATCGATAAGACGTTTCCATGTCTGTCTCACTCTAATTTTCCATAGGTCAAGGTTGCGATATTTGATAAAGTTTTTAAGATTATCTTGCGTTTTTCCCATGAACTATACCACATAGTTTCCGACTAAATGACATTAATCTAGAGGATGGTTTTTTCCTATCCAAAGTCACCCTTTGTTACTCATTTGTATCCTTTTTTTTCAATTACTTTTATGTTCGTGTTTGTGCGTGCGTGCATGGGCGGGGGTGGGTCTGTGTGTGCGGTGCGGATGCGCGCGCGTGCGTGTGCATGCTTGCATTCAGGCTTGTTATGAGAATGCAGCCAGCTTGCATGATGCGCAAAACGTTAGGACTTTTTTCGTAGAGAATGTCTTCATAGATGAGTTCAAATGACTATTAAGAACTGGATCTTTGATGGGAGGGATCCTTGTATCCATCTCTATGCAGATGATTGTATAGGCCTCATATACATGGCACAACTGGACATTGCCTGATGTAGGAGCCCATGAATGATGCAAATGCTCCTAGCCAGTGTTTAAAAACTGGCAAGTCCTGCTTGGACTCTCCCAAGTCACTTCGAACTTGCATCCTGCTGGTTCTGGATAACTGCTACTCCGCTTGAGTCTTGACTAGGTCGGCCCGAATCTTACTGAGTCCTCCTGGGTTTTTAAAAAAAAAGAAGAAGAAAATTCAGCTATTTTGTTTATGAGTCTTGACCTGTCAGATTTGGGAGACAGCTAGCCGGCTCGGACCCACCTCCTGCCCAGTTCCTTGCCCAGGTCCATGTTTTTAAACACTAGGAGGCCATATCCCTAATTCACCAGGAAGATTAGACAAATGCACCCATATCAGAACCTTGTGCAGGTTGGGCTTATTTGGCAGCATGCCTGGTTACCAGCCTTGGAAAATCAGGCAGGAACGAGCTTCATAAAGATTGTCAGGCCATAAGGCCTTCTCCAAATTATTCTTTGGGGCAATATGGACTAGGAGAAGTCCTTGATCCTTGTTTTTTTGGGACAATAAAATATCTCCATTCATTTCCAATTGCTGACAAACACTTCCTTAGGCAAACCCTATTGCATCTAAGGCCCGAGTTGCAGAGCACTTTCATTTGCATATCTCCATGGCTCTGCTGCCCTCTTCACAGTCCTCAAGGTCAATGCACTGTAGAAATTATATGGATGGCATCTAGGCGGTTCGATACATTCTTATGAAAACCAATCCTTGAACTTTTCTTGAGGTTGAAGGATATTGTTGGTCACCAGATGTTGATACTTTATGGGGAAGTGGAAGGCTGAGATTGTTTTAGGGGGTGGGGGGAGGGTAGGGGAGCATCTGATGCAGGGTGGGCTGGTGGGATTTGGGGACAGGCAGAGGAACAAAGAGAATTGGTAGGCATGAGTGATCCAGGTCATAGGGCTAGGTAGAAGGAAGAAGAACACAGCAGTTGCCAGAAAGAGGAATTGTAACTAAAGATACAAGGCTGAGAATTTAGGCAAAGAACTGGAGAAGCAAAGTGAAGTGCGGTCACAGTAATGGAATTTATTCCTCTTTTAATAGAAAAAGAAGTTAGTTGTTTGTACCTATTATGGTCATTACAAGTATTAACTTGCGAGAAAGTAGAATGCCATTTGGTTCTCTTTCTTTTCATATGATTATTATTACTTGAAAACAAATAGGTTCTAAAATGGCTGTTTCTTTATATTAAGTATCAATTTTTTATAATATTGACAATTGTTAACAAATATTATTAAAGATAAATCTTGTTCATCTTACAATATATTGGTGATTGGAGATATTAACTTTAATATTTGAGTAGAAAGTAGAATGTTACACACGACTAGAAAGTCGGGGACCTTTGGATATTTATAGTGAAGTTTATTTACTTATTTTGTTAAGGTAAAAAAAAAAAAAACTCCATTACCCTTTTTTCTATGATGTATACTTTCTCTTGAATAGATGAATTGTTATGTAGTACACTTCTAGGAATCAGGCTTGTGCTTGATGGTTTTTTTTTTTTGATGCTGTTAACATTGTATAGATGGAATAGGGATTACTAAAACATACGAAAACAAAGACAAGCCAAAAGTCATCGAGAGAAGTGACAGCTGGATGCAACCAGCAAAAGAAAAGAAACAGGGGCGACACGTGCCTACAGAAAGGAAAACACACAAGACCAAAAGAGAAGAAAGAGGAAAAAGGCAGTAGTTGATCCGTTATCTTGGTGGTAGTGGAGAGACAATTCCCTTTTTGGTTAGCTCATGTGCGATGTGGTTGGCCTCCCTCCAGTTATGTGTCTATGAGACTGGAATACGCCTGCAGCGGTCAAAAATCTCATTAAAGAATGCCCAGAGTCTACATGGAGGTGTGGAGGTTCTAGAGGCCCAAGAGATGACATTCTAAGAATCCCCTTCTACTAGGAGAGAGTGACCCCACGGGTAGTCGTAGTGTCTGAGTCCTTTGAGGAGGGCTCGGGTTTCCGCCTCTACAGAGTCGGCAACCCCTATGGGAAGTGAGTAGGCCAGTAAGGTCATGCCCTTGGAATTTCTAAAAATTCCTCCAATGCCTGCCAGGCCTGGGTTTCCTAGAGATGAGCCATTGAAATTGAGACTGGAATACGCCTGCAGAGGTCAAAAATCTCATTAAAGAATGCCCAGAGTCTCCATGGAGGTGTGGAGGTGCTAGAGGCCCAAAGTATGACATTATGAGAATCCCCTTCTACTTGGAGAGAGTGACCCCATGAGGAGTTGTAGTGTCTGAGTCCTTTAAGGAGGGCTCGGGTTTCCGCCTCTGTAGGGAAGTGAGTAAGCCAGTAAGGTGATGCCCTCGGAATTTCTAAAAATTCCTCCAATGCCTGCCAGGCCTGGTTTTCCTAGAGATGAGCTATTGAAATTGAGTTTGATGGTGCCCCTCTCAGGGGACCTCCATTGTGTTGAGCATGGTACCCTCTTCGGTTGGTGGAAGAGGATATTGGTCCAGTCGGTTAGGAAGTTGACTGTCGGTATGAGTCTGAAATGCTTCTTGTTTGTGGCCCAAAATATGACCGGGCCTCGAATCGTGTCCTTGGTCTTGTGCAGGGGAGACACGACACCCTGGAAGATCCTGTGGTTGCGTTCCTTCCAGATGGTCAAGAGGGTTGTAGCTACTGTAGCTTTCCAAAGTAAGGCTCCCATTCGAAACCAGGGGAGGAAAGTCGAGAGATTGTAGAGGTGTGTGACGCTTTCTTAGTTACCCATTCCCAATGGAACCAATGAAGTATAAATTCCCAAATAGAGGCTGCGAAGGGGCATTGAGTGAACAGATGGTCAATGGTCTCCTCTGCTGCTAGGCACATCACACATCGGTTCGGTGTTGGGATGTCCCTTGCCTGAATTTGGTCAATGGTGAGTATTCTACCTCACAAGGTTAGCTAGTTGAAGAGCTGGATTATAGGGGGGAACGGTGAATTCCAAGCTTTAAGAATGGAGTGGTGACAGGTGACAGTCCCTGTGGGAGATCTGGACAGAGCATGGAATAGAGAGCTCACCGAGAAGGACCTCGAGGATGAAGGTGACCAAAAGATGCAATCCTCCCCTTTGGGCAGAGTGGGGGAGGATGATAACAGAGAAGAGAGCTCCAGGAAGGCCTGCACTTCCGATTCGCAGAGAGGTCGGCGTAGGTCAGGACTCCAGGCTCTCGGGGAGGAGTCAGGTGGGAGAAGGGATTGCACTAAGGCGTAGGGGTCTCTGGCTAATCGGAAGACGAGAGGGAACATGGTAGAGAGATCACAGATCCCAAGCCAGGGATCAAGCCAAAAGCAAACTTTCAATCCGTCTCTAGGATAAAGCGGGATTAAGGATTCAAAGAGGGTGAGAGTGGGAGATGGATTTCTAGAAGCCCAAGACCCTTGGAGATAAGTGGTCAGGGATGAACCAAGGGGAGGAGGATAGCCGGTATTTATGGGTCAAGATGTTGTGCCACTGTTGTTCTATCTGGGTCGCCAATCTCCACCACCATTTGCAGAGCCAGGTTGGCGAATTTTAGGTTGCGGCCTACCCTCGGCTTTGGGGCGACACGTGCTTCCAAGCTAGAAAGGTTCTCATCAGTTGCTCAAGTTCGCTGTCGAACGGAAGCCGGCATATGAAACAGACACATTTGGTAGACTGCTAGACCCCTGAAAGGACAGCTTTGATGAGGGTTGTGCAACCTGCTGGGGAGAGCAATCTCCCTTTCCAAGAGGCCAGTGTCCTTTCGACTTTATCGACTATTGTTTACAGCATTACATCCCAAGTCCAATTCCTACGACTGAACTACCCAAAAAATTATATTTGTTATCAATAAATTCGTTACTTAAGTAGGTGGGTTGGGGTGTTGGGGGCTGGTGGCTGGGTTGATGCGCTAGGCTTTGAGGGAACTTCTAGTTCAAAGAAGAGAGAACAGTTCGTAACAAGGAAATGAGGAATGAGGCATTGTTGATCCAGGATAGGGAACCCTCAGATGCTGCAATAACCATAATACCATACTCCTTTTGCCAAGATGCTGCGAGCTGCCAGTGAAACATCTTCCCAAGAGTAACAACCTGGAAGTGTGTATCAACCCACAAAATAATTTTTCAGAGATCAACTCTCTAAACAAGTACTTTGTTCACAAGTTGCTTGCCCTTAGAAATTTCTTGGAGTCAAAATGTGAAACAGACCAGATTTCATGTCCACATTGCAAGTTGTGATCTGCAGAAGAAGCAGTTTAGTCACAATTTTATGAACCCCCTGAATTCCTTTTTTGACCCTACATTATCCGAACTACCTTTGAGTAACTAGGTATACATCCCCCCATTTGCAACCATAATTGCCCTCAAGAGCTTCAAGGATGACAGATGCTTTCACGGGCATTAATAACCGAGACACCCTTGGCATTTTGGTTTGTCATAGGACTCAAGTGCAAGTTATGCGAGGCAAAGCTGCACACTTTTGAGTCTTGTCAGTGGGAGTGCATCTTTTGCGTTGCAATCTGTCATCCCTGGGCTCCATTGTACAATTTCGAATTTCATTTAGATAGTTCAGATCTAGACTAAAGTAAGTGTTCAGACGAATAATAAATTGTTGTTATTCAGATGGTTGTAGTTCTGGTGGATGCTTTTAGGATTGTCTTTTACAATCTACCTGTTGAGGCCTAAACTATGATTGCTTGCTACAGCAGTCCAGCTGGAGGTGGTGTCTTTGTGACTTTTGTTGACCCTTTTTGATCCTGGTCTATATTTATGTGCATTCTTAAATTTTTTATTTATTAGTATTTGTATTTTGTGGCTGGTCAAAGTTAAATGAACCTTCACTTTACTTTCTAGGATTTGGTTTTTGTTAGGAATTTGACAGTTTTGATGCTTTGTAAAGTTTATTGCCAAGAGAGAGAGACAGATTCTGACTTCAAAGGAAATTTTTGTTATGCAGTTGGCCCAAAAGATACCCCTATGGACCTGGTTTTAGAGAAGACATACGATGCTGAAACTGGAAGAGGGATGCCCGAGCTTTGAGAATGACAGGGATTACACCCTCAAATTAGCAAGATCTATGCCATTATTGCACTACACTGAGACCCATTTCTTGAACAAAGAGCCTACCAGTTCCACACTTTCCTATCACTTGGTTGCTATTTTTATTTTTATTTTTGTTGGAGAAAAGGAAAGAGAGCGTGGACCGATAAACAGGTGAAGAACATGTTTGTCTGAATGTACATTGGACATCATGATTAATATTGTTCACAGTAGTGTGACACTTTGTATGAGCTAACTGTTTCAAATTTTGTTCCTCAAAACAAATCCCGATACCGTTCTGAAGATTATTTTGCGAAGTCGAATACTTACCAATTTTCTTGCCAGTACCTTCTTGTTATTGTCTGCACTATCTAGTGATGGGAGAGTATGCTTTGGTCGATGTGATCATGGCCATAAGGTCATTACCATCTCTAATCAATCGGTTGAATGGTGATGGGAAGTCGGAAGTGTAGTTAAACTGATGGAGTTTTTGGTAGACCTGCACCCCCCATTACCGTTCAACGTATTACTGGTATCCTTATGGCTATATATAATTACCGCGACCATATGGATTGTTGTATACTTCCCCTTCATTATTCATTTATTTATTATTTGATTGGTGTTTACTTTTCATTCGTATTTGTTTTTGGGGTAATTCAATGGGGAATATAGGCATTACCCATTTTTTTAAATGATCAAATTTTCAAAGCTGCAAGTCGGATTGGAGAGCACGATGTGCGACTAAAGTATCGGACGTGCTATCCATTCGTACTGCAATCTGACCTAGTAGACTTCCTCTTGATATGATGAACGGATGTAATTGATGCACTTGACGCTAATTTGGTTAGGGTTGCTGAATATACTTGAGGAAAACCTTACTATTGAAGTAAGGTACACCTCAAAAATCCTTTAGAAGATAGTGTTTTGATGTGGGAAACCCTCCAATTTGATCATCTTGCCTTCGAGAAGTATGGGTATAAAGAAAAAAAAAATTGAAGTCTTAAAAATATTACTTGTTACAAATTAAATGGTGGTCTATTTTCAAGTATTTATAGATTCACTTGATATGTATCATTTTTGGAATTTCAAATTTTATTATTAAGGATGAAATTGAATTGTTAAACCATTATAAGATTTTTGACATTGAAACTACATCTCCAAGAAAAACCACATCTCCCTGAAAATTTTAGAAGTGCACACCTTATTTCAATATAAGGATGGCCCCTTGTACAAACCTCCCCTATACTTAAATCCTTGTTACTCCTATCTGGTTTACATTTAGGGTAGACCCACTCCCAACAATATTTCATATTGATGGATGTTTGATCTAGAGATACTATTTTGATGTTGAAAATTTTGAACTATCCTTTCAGAATATGATATTATGCTTTGTTAGGTAGTGTTGCTTGGAGTATTGATTGTCCTAAAAGAATGGGAAGCAAGTTGTTTGCCATCAAAAAATTTGACCAGAGATTCCTGCTATTGGTATTGGGAGAAAGTGAAATTTGGTATTATACGGTTTCTTTCATTTCAAAAATGCTAGCCACATTTTTTTTTTTTGGTTAAAATTTGGCTCATGTTGATTCTTTTGCTATGTCTCTATGTGTGCGTGTGTGCATGTGTGTACCTGCGTGCGTGAGATAGAATAGTCTAAGCCCAATGACCCATATTGAATTTGGGTCGATCTTCACGACTGCATTTTGAAGTTGAATTTAATAGTTTTTTACAAATCTAAATCATATAAAATTATGAGCTTTTCCTTTTCTCATTGAGACACACCTAACAAAATATTAAAATAATAATTCAAAAAAATAAATTAATTGATCAATATATTTTTTATGAATTATTTTACTAAATTCACCAACTTTTCAAGAGTATACGTTCCAAATTTCAAGTGATTTGGATTTGTAAAAATATTAAAATTTAAATACAAAATGCAATAATGACTATTAAATTACCCTAGATTTAATCTGGACCGTTGGGTCTTAGTTATAGTTGTCAGGTAGGTTGACCTCAACTCTCTCTCTATATAT
>NW_006499920.1:3613114-3647130 GCF_000471905.2 Amborella trichopoda | reverse complement strand
CTATAAAAAATGATTTATATAAAATAAAATGGCCAAAGTATCCCATACTTTATAGGGGTAATTTGATTGATTCATTTTTTTTAAAATTACTATTTTATATTTTAGCCGACCTCAAATGGTTGGAAAAAAACTTTGATGTTGATGATGATTATTTAAAATTTTTATTTAATGCACCTAATCTTTTAAAATTTATGCAAAAAAAATTTCAAGTGATTTGAATTTATTTTAAAAAATCTTAAATATAAAATATGCTTGGCCACCCAATTGATCCAAATTGCATCTGAACCATTGGGTACAATGACGCCTTTGTACCTAATAATAATATTTTTGAAAGAGGTGAATATATATTCGTGCCCTCAAGAAGCCGACAAATAAACATTACCGTCATGAAATGTTAATGTTTTAAACTTTTAATTCCCAAAAGAGAAAGAAAAGGAATGTAACACAATTTATGAAGCTGAAGATTTTCAACCCCATGAGAGCTTTTTTCACATTTTGGTCCCTTGGTAAAAACCCATCCTAGAAGTATTTTTAGAGCCCCAAATTTTGGGGATAACCTCCAACATCGAAAAAATACAACTAGGAAAAATTCAATCAATCTTGCAATTAACCTCCAACCTCAACCCAAAATATAGATAATTTTTTTTTCAACCAGACTTTATTAATTGGCTACAAAATTAAGTGGACTCAAATATTAAGATAAAAAATATCCAAAGTACCCCTTTGGCCAAACGGAGCAAATGGGCAATATTGCTGTATAAACATACTGTTTTAAAAGTACTTCTTAACTCCACTTAGTATGCTTCAGAAAGTCATTAGTAATGGTCTCTCTCTCAACACAAACGAACTAGACAACGTATTTCCCGTATCAGCTTTGAAAGATAAAAGATATGAAAATGCCACGAAATTAATAGTGAACATGATAATTGTACAAGAAGTACTCCTTATCAAACTAGAAAAAGCATAAAATCATTTATTTTTTGCATAAGAGGTAACTATCACTCTTGGTGATTGTAAGAGTGTCATTATTTTTTATAGTAGGAGGTAACTATCACTCTTGTCCTTTGAATTTCAAATTGAGTGTAATTAAAAGACTCAAAATTAAAAAAAGCATTTCTTGAGTTGTCACTACACCAAACCATTTGATTTCACATCCTCACAGATATTATTATTTAGATCGATAGATCATTAAAATAACATCCTAATAAGGGATTATATATTATGAGATTATTTATCTTTCTTACAAAAAGATCTCAATTATTCTTAAGCATTATACGGTTTAATATGTATCACTAAGTTCGAGAATTTTTTTTTTCCTTTTTTATTTTTTTGAAAATTTGAATGTAGGCAATGACATAATCACAATTACCTTGATTTGAAATCTAAAAGACAAGTAATTGTGATCACCTTGTGCTAAAAATAAATGGTCTCTCTCTATACTTTTCCAAGAAGTAATAGATGAAGGATTCTGATCCCATTTGCATACAAAATAAGAATAAATCAAATGTGACAATTGGCCTGACTCGAAAGTGATGTATGAAATTAACCACTATACAGAGTTTGCATAGATAAATTTAGCAAAAGTAAACAAACCTCTCTCTCTCAAAAATAAAAATAAAAAGCCAAGAGGAAAGATATTAGCAACAAATCTTGCTCTCTCTCTCACACACAAAGGTATGCATGCGTACATGCTCGGGACATAAAAGTGATGAAAACATCTAGCTCCCAAATCATAGAGTCATTTCTGAGAAGTAATTTTCCAGATTGTTCAGCTCCCATATCACCACTCTCCCATCCAGACCTGAAAACGACGGTTCATCAGATGGCGCATGAACCAAAACTAACGCATCAACAAAGAAACAACAGCTAAGTCATGGAACAAAGCAGAAATAGAGGTGTTTTCTTACCTGAAGTGCTAAAGCGTTTCACCATACTTTCGCCGTCTTTGCTTAGTGGCACAATGCAGCTAAAATTACAAAATAAGAACGGTATTATAATTCCAAGTGGAGAGAGGAGATATATGAAAAAGAGACCCGTACACAAATGGAAAGCGGAACAGGGATACAAGAAATTACTTTATATAATTTTCATGAGAACCACCTCGAACTCTTGAAGGCTCGACAGCATCAACATTTGTTACTTGTTTTGTTTGGCCATAGAGTTTCCCAAAGGCTTCAGAGAACTGATCCAGAAAAATGAAAACAGCTCCAATTAGAAAAATCAACACAAAATAAAACAAACCTTAAATCTTATGATTATGGAGCCATGTCTTGATTATTCAAAAGGAAAAAAAGTTGGAGTGAACTCTAGCTCCACCAGATTGAAACAATATGGTGGCAGGGACAAAAACATTCCAGAAGTTTTAAAAATAGAAATATTAAGCACTCATAAAATATCATCATCAGCATCAGAGCTTTTTCCCAACTTATAAAATATGGGTTGCAGTTGGCATACAGATGCATCCGTAGCTACAGAGATAAGGTGCACTTTCAAATTTTATCATGGTATATAATTTTGATGTAAAATGTTCTTAGGATTATCTCAAAATCTATTTTTATATCTAATTATAAAATTTTAAATTTTAAAAATGGTTAAAATCAAGTAGATCTATAAACATATAAAATCTTGAAAATGGACGGTGTAGATAATATGTTGTAAAATGCACTATTTCTCAAACTTGAAATCTTTTTATTTTTCATGGTCATACATCTCGATGTCGAGATTATCAATCAAAGGGTTTTTAACATTAAAACTCCCTTTTCCGATGGATTTTTGAGGTGCATCCGTAGTTCTACATTATAAGGTTGCATCCTTATATAAAATTTGTCCTAAAATATGATACCCATAAATAAACCCATAAATAAATTATTATGTAGGAACTCTAATGAAGTAATCATATAAAAATCCCAAAAACCATGTTATTTTAACTTTGAATTATCGCACAAATATTGAAGTGTAGGTTTTTACTTGACATGTTATGAAACTTCTCAACCGACAACTGAACCGCACTTTCGTACTCATTTGAACCGGTTGGTTCCTAAACAAACAAGCTGGTTAGTTCCCAACTTGTTTCACTGAAATGTGAGGAAAGTGTGAAACAAACAATGTCTCTGCCATTTGGAAGAAGGATCTCTTCTTCATGGTCTAGAAGATTTCCTACGCTTGTTCCCGAGACCAGTGATCATCATTAACATTACGAATTCTACCTTCAATTTTCTGTGTAGGCCAAAGGAAGCTTTCTTCATAGAGACATCTTGTTTGTGTTGTGAGCAAGCACAACGTACCAATGGTTTGAAGCAGAAACTGTCACTTACGGCAAGCATAGATTACCCAATTATCTGGAGCACAAAATACCACTTGCTGGTACATTACCCACTAAGGTGAACTCTAGAAATAACAACTTCCCTCTAGAGAGAATCTTGACATTAAAGAGAGAAGGAAATATTATTATTTTATTTCTTCACTGTTTCAAGTATAAAAAGAAGTGGATGTCAGCCCTTTTTCTAGTGTGAGGAGATGGGTCTCCTCATCCCACTCTTTAAATGAGTGGCAAACCAACAAAATTCAACCCAAAAAAAAAAAAAAAACCTACAAGTTGTAGAAAAAAAAAAAAAAAAAAAGTTTTTAGTTTAGGAAAGATGTATAGAGAAATTAAATCAAATTATCCTAAGCAGCACCACCTCAACCAAAATCAAGTGGCAGTTTGGATGTACCCAGATTTGGAATATTTTTGGATTGTAATCCAAAAATCTTGTGAAACGGACTTTGAACCGTTTGGACAACAAAAAATTTTTGCTCGATTTTTAGATTGAAAGAAAAAATAATACCGTGTCAAGGCAAACATTACCGTCCAAAATAATTAAAGTAACTTGAATTTTTTTGGATGAAAGTGTGGCCTTCTCTCTTTCTTCCACTCACTCTCTCAAAACATCGAAGAAGCCCGGTGCTTCTCTTTCTCTCTCTCTCATACCACGGAAGGAGATTTGTACTTCTCTCTCAACTCTCTTCTGCCAGTGAAGTAAGTTTGATACTTCTCTTTCTTTGGTCCCTCTCTCTCTCTCTCTCTCTCCTTCCCTATCTTCTCTGGTTGTACCATGACTAAACTGAATGGGAGATGATCTATACACTGTAATTTCTCACTGGATTCTCTGGTTTTTCTGGCACGGAAATTGTAGTGTAGGACAATACTCTACAGTAGTGACCCCTGTAAATGTTTCTGTTACAATGCTGGAATCATACTCTTTTATGGTGAGACCTACCTGACCCCGGCCATCCCTGAGTCCTCAATAGGTGACATGAAAACAAACTTTCAGATCAAGATAACTTTCAAATAGCTGCTTCAGATCTGGACTCCATGCCACCGATGAATGTCCCACACTCTGTGTTTCCCAGAGTGGAAGGGTGGGTGCATGCTTTGATGAAGATGAATATGATACACAGTAGATAATTCTATTTCCACATAACCTAACGAGTGGAAAACCTAATTTAAGAGAAGGAGAAAATCCCTAATTTTGAAAATAGATTTTGGAAAGGGTGTGAATATCAAATTTTGGAGAGAGACAAACCCATTTGCAGAAGTGGGAAGAACCCAATTTCACCATAGCAACACCTTATTTAGAGAGAGAAGAGAGACGCCATTTCCAGAATTGGGGAAGAGAACCCAATTTTTTTGATGAAGTTAACATTGTATTAAAGAGAAGGAAGTACAAATAGTGATAAGGGAGGACACACGGGTTGGTCCTCTCAGAGGGGAGCTAGTAACACCTCTGTGAATAGGTGTAGTACAAAGAGTACTCTAGAAACAACTAACCGCAACTTTAGCATCGATGGATTGCGGTCATTTTGCAAGGGCTTTGGAGTCAAAGTGCCATGCCAGGTATTACATTAAAAAGTATGACAAAACTGGCTTGAAGAAAAGCGAGTAGGAAAGTCTTTCGGGCTTAGGTAGTAGCTACAACTTGCAAATTGGCTCCCTCCTTAGCTAGACGGTCTGCCAGTGCGTTCGATTTCCGCCAGATATGCGTCCATGAGACGGGAATATCCCCGTAGAGGTAGGAAATCTCGTCAAAAATCGTGGAGAGGTACCAAGGAGGGGACACATGACCCGCTGCCCAAGAAACTACATTGTGTGCATCCCGTTTCACCAGAAGTGGAAGAGAACCCAATTTCGCAGAGCAGAGAGAACGCCAATTTAAAAATTGGTCAAGAGAACCGAATTTCAAGCAACAACCCCAAGAATGAATTCAAATGGAGGTTGAAGGAGATTAGAGCAACACACTGGGAAATATAGAGTGAGATGGAAAACAATCTAGTGAGAGAAAGTTAACTGATAACAAACATGACGAGGCCTTTCAGTTAATGGAAGGTCGAGAAGAAGACAAGTTCTGTCAACGTGTTCAACTCATGGATACACCGGAGGACCAATCCATGAGGGCTAAAATAAAATATTCATGTAACACCCAAACGACTTAATAAGAATAGAAAAAAAAAAGTTTTGTATCTTTTTCAATTGGTATTTAAAAAATTCGTAATTTTTTTGAATAACAAATTCCCTTTATTTGACATCCAAACTGGCTCTAAAGCAGCAGCAATTAACGCCGATCCTGCCAGCTCATCCGCTTCATCGTCATTCTGGAATCAGTGTTGACCCCATACTCCCCATCAGCACTGGTTCTCTACTCATCACATTGATTATTTGTTTTAATAAGTTAACTTTGTATTGGAATGGAAAGAGTACAAGTGTGCCAATAGGCACTGGGAAAGGGTAACCTGTAAAAAAACCCATTCAGGGGCCCAAAAAATGCTCTACAAGAAGAGATGACAGTGAATATACAAATTAGGTACAAAAAATGGGGCAAGATGTTCGATGAGTTGCCGCGTTCACCTAGTTGGAATTGAGAGCTGCTCCCTCTCTGGCGCGCTTATCAGCTGCCGTCTTGGCTTCCCTCAAGATATGTCTCCATGAGACTCAGAAATTTCTAGTGAGGTGTGCTATTTTGTCGAAAATGTTGTCTAAGTCTCCAGGGATAAGGTGCCATGCCGGAGCCCCAAGTTATGATATTCTGGAGTCCCCTTCCACTAAACAGCTCCAAGCTCCAGCTAGGGTTGCATTAGTGAAGGCTCTCTAAGAGGGCAAAAGCCTTAGCAGTGGTGGAATCCGCAAAACCAATGGGAAGGGAAAAGGAGAGAAGGACGTTGCCGTCGCATGATCTAAAAATGCCTCCAATCCCAGAAGGGCCAGGGTTTGCCATGGGAGCAACCATCAAAATTTAGTTTAGGTTTAGCCTGGCTCAGGTGGTCTCCATAAGGAGGCCCTAGAAATCCTAGTGGGTCGCAGGTTGAGGAGCTCCTGCCAGTTATGGAAGAAGTCTGAGTAGGGGGAGAATTTGAAAAGAGGATGGTTATTGGCCCAGAAAGTGACCAAAGTCCCAACTCTAGCAATCATTTTGTTGGCTGAGGCTCTCTCGCCCCTGAAGACTCTGAGTTCCTCCTGAGCCAAATGACCCAAAGGATGGCAGCAAGCGATGCCCTCCAGAGAAGAGTGCCTGACTAGGGCCACGAGGTACGATGAAGGTACGAGAAAAGGTGGGGTACCGAGCTAAGTAACCCAAACCCAATTAAAGAGTTGGAGCAAGTCACTCCAAAGGGCCTTGGCAACTGGCCACAGGATGAAGAGATGGGCCTTTGTTTCCTCGTCCTCCAAGCACATAGCAGAGTTATTGGGTAAAGGGGAGGCCCCTACGCTGGATTTGATCACTCATCACACCAAATTGTTCACAAAATTTGAAAAACTTTGTAAAGATTTGATCACTCATCACATTGAATTGTTCACAAAATTTGAAAAACTTTGTAAAGGACAAACCCTTGGTAAGCGTGTATTGCGGTCTCTACCACTTCAACATCACAGGTAAAAGGGCTGATACATCCACATCTTTCTTGTATGATGTGGTGCTCCACTTTTAAGTGTTTCATCCTCACATGTGACACAAGGTTCTATGCCAATCGAATGTAGCTCTAATTGTTGCATGCAGCCCAATCTGTCTTGCTTCATGTCCTCCGTCAATTGCATAAGCCATACGCAACCCTGAGCTGCCATTTACATTGTTCTGTACTCAACCTTTGTTCTTGACAAAGAAACAATTGGTTCTCTCATATTGTACCAAGAAACCACTTCCAAATTCATGTTGAAAACAGCCAGTAGTTGATTTGCAGGTTATTAAGTCAACCACATAATCTACATCAAGCATCCAACCACGTCATAAGAGGCTCCTTTCTTGTAGAGAACCCAAACGTCAGCTGTGCCCTTAAATAAAATTGAACTTCTTCCAAATATGGCTTGCATGGGTTCTGCATTAAACCTACTCAGATCCCACTTCATAAGCAATATCTAGTCATGATAGGGTAAGATGCATCAAGCTCCTGAACAGTAGCCCATAAATCCTTGTATGCCAAGCTGCTTCCCCATGTCACTTCTCAAAATCACATTCACTTTTGCAGAAAGCGAGCTAGGGAAGCCCATGCACTTTGGCTTGGCTTGGAAGTAGATCAATGCAGGTAAAGTTTGTTCTGGTGTTGGAGGACGTATGCTACTGACTTGCTACTCAAGTTTGGTATCTAGGACACGAACAAGGTCTCAATGACTGTAGATGTAGATGTAACAAGCAGATAGATACTCTATGGTGCTTATTTATGTGGATTGCTTGATTGTCACATGAGACAATGTCGATGAGATCAATGCTTCATAGAAGAGAGTAACTTGACCAGCATAGGGCACAAGGACCAGTGTTACATAGACACCGACATGGGTGTTGTATCTAGTATGTGTCTTAGGTGTCTAGTACTTCGGTCCAAAAATCCACTACGGCACTGACACGTCCTTACAACCATTATACATAAATATAATATATAATAATAAATTAAAATTAAAAACTAAAAAGATAAAAGTTAAAACTATATAAAAGTTTTTATTTTTTATTTTGAAACTAAAACTATACAAAAGTTTTTTTTTTTGATGAAGTTAACGATTGGATTGAAGAAAGAAAAGAACAACAAACCTTCGAGGTGACCCACAGGTTGCGTCCCTGACAAAAAATAGGCTACCCTACAAAAGGGACATGTACAAAAATAATATGGGGCTAAAGAATCTGCCCATTACAAATGCACTAAACGAGAGAAGCAGAGAGCTACTGGGGCCCCAAAAGCCTGAGATAGTAGGGTAAAACACTCCATATTGTCAGGTGTTCAAAAGTGCTCCCTCCTTGGCCAACTGGTCTGCATAAGAGTTAGACGTTCACCAAGTATGTGTCCAGGAGATGGTGATGTCGCTTCATATATGTACTCATCAAAAATTGACGCAAGGTACCAAGGTGGAGCTGCATGACCAGCAGCCCATGATATAAAGTTAAGAGCATCTCCTTCTATCAAGAGCGAGTAGCCCCAGGTGTGGTTGAACAGTTTTAGACCAGTGAGGAGGGCCAAGGATTTGGAGAATTGGGAGTGGCCAATGCTCTCTGAAAAGGAAGCCAAGATATTGCCTATGTGGTCTCTAAAGACCCCCCCAACTCCAGCAGGTCCAGGGTTGCAGAGCGAGCAACTGTCGAAGTTTAGTTTTATTGTGCCATCCATCGGAGGGACCCAGTTAGAAGCACGAGAAAGTTGAGGGGGATGGAGCAAAATAATGTCATTCCAGTGAGGCAGGAAGGTTGCAACCGAGAGACCCCATGAAATTCCTTGCAATTGGTGGCCCAGAAAATTACCTGAGAGATGATCTTGTGAAAGAGAGCTGAGTTGTTGCACTTCGTGCTCCTGAAGATCCAAAAATTCTTCTCAGACCAAATGCCCCAAATGGTTGCTGCCATTGAGGTCCACCATAAGGTTCTGCCTGCCTTGGGCCAGGGGATGTCCACAAACAGTTTAAACAGATCAAGGATGGAGGCTGGGGTAACCCAAGTCAGATAAAAGAGACCAAGAATCTTGCCCCAAAGTTCAAATGCAAAACTACAGTGGATGAAGAGGTGTGGGTTTAGACTCCTCCTCACAAAGGCACATAACGCAACAGTTTGGGAAAGGAATATCTCTGCGTTGGAGTTGGTCGACAGTTAGGGCCTTTTTGGAACCTGCTATCCAGTTAAAAGCTTGAATTTTCGAGGGTGCTATGGATGACCACACTTTAGAAGTCACAGAGGGTGGGGAATGAGGAAAGGTGGGAGGTTCCAACAGTTTCCTATAGTTGGAAGATACCGTAAAATTTCCAGAAGCGGAAGGAGTCCAGACAAGGTTATTGGCCTCATAAACAACAAGGAGTGCTGGAGGGAAGATAGAGAGAGAAAGTCCTCAAGTTCTGTCTCCATTAAAGCTCGTCTAGAAGTTGGGCTCCAAACCCTTTTGTTGCCCAAGAGAATCATCTCTTCAACGACCGTGGAGGAGGCATTGGTGGCTAAGTTGAACAGTGCAGGGAACCGGTCCCTCAAGGGTGTATAGCCCAACCATAGGTCTCACCAGAAGAGGAACATGCGGCCTTCCCTAGCGTGAAATCTGATATCCTTTCTCAAGACTTCTAGGCCCCCGAAGATCTGCTAGGGGTTCCGGTCTCTCGGAGCCACCGTTCGAAAGGTATTATGTACTTGCAACACACCACCCCTGCCCACAGCAGATTGTTTTGGGTTGCCAATTCCCCGCACCATTTTTCAAGCAGGGCTAAGTTTTGTATTCTGAGTCAGCGAATTCCAAGCCCCCAAGGTGCTTCGGTTGGAAGACTTTATCCCATGCTATAAGGTGAAATTTCTTCGATTCTGCTTCCCCGTACCACAGGAAGTTCCTCATAAGCTGTTCTAGCCAACTAGCAACAGACGCAGGCATATGGAAGATGGACATATTGTACACTGGAGTGTTGGCCAATGTGGCTTTAATGAGGGTGTTTCTACCAGCAAAGGAGAGGTATCTACCTTTCCACCCTACTAAGCGACGGTCCACTTTGTCTATAATGTGGGACCATTGCCTCTTTTTGGGTTTCCCTAACCCCAACAACATGCCTAGGTAAGAGGTGAGTAGGTTGTCGACTTTCCACTCCCAATCAGGAATAATGGCTCTAGTTTCAACTTGGGTAAGGGCCACCCCGCTCATGGTTGATTTCTCCATGTTTACTGTAAACCCTGTGGCATATTCAAAGTATTTCAGGAAAATGCGAAGGTTCTCAATTTTGTTAGGGGCGGCATCTAAGAAGACCAACGTATCATCGGCGTACTGGAGATGGGAGATCATAGGGCCTCGAGGACTGCTTTTGAAACCAGAGAGGAGGCTAGCCTGATATATTCTAGAAGTGCATTGACTAAAAATCTCTGCTGAGATTGCGAAGAGCAAGGGGGATAGAGGGTCCCCTTGGCAGAGGCCCCTGGAGGATGGGAAGAAACCTTTAGGGGTACCGTTGATGAGGACAGAGAAGAAGGGGTGGGTTTGAAAAGCACCCCCTCATCCAGTTCCTCCAACACACCCCAAAACCCATTCTTGCCATAGTTTCATCCAGCAGCGACCAGTCAACGTGGTCGTAGGCCTTTTCCCATTCAATCTTGAAGATAAGACCAGGTTTTTTGGCCAACATCCTTGAATGTTGACATTCATGTGCCACCAGGACCCCGTCCAAAATCTGCCTCCCTTTAATGAAGGTACTCTGGGAACGGGAGATCACGAAAGGTAGAACTTCTTTGAGTCTAGAGGTTAGCACTTTGGTGAGAATCTTGTAGGTTGAGTTGATCAGAAAAAACTATATAAAGTTAAAACTATAAATTTATTATTTTCAAGCAAATTGAAATATATAAAGTTCTTTCTAAAAACCATTGTACACATACTGAATTCATTTATGTTGAGAGTTCAGTTTTCAAGTAGTAAACACTGCCAGGACTAATAAATGCATCCCATGTCTAATAAATACTATTTGTGCACTTTTCACCAACAAATATTATCTCTCTCCATCTACCAACACGTGTACTTGGTAGGACGGTGGTTTACACTTTTGACATTCCTATCACAAGTTGTGGGTTCGAACCCCACCAAAGGTGAGCCTTCTTATATCATATAAAAAAAAAGAAAAAAAGAGACGACATGGCGTGTCCATATATATGGACATGTTGGGTGCACTTGTCAATATAGAGTGTCGGTACATTAAAGTTCACAACACGTATGGATAAAGTGTCTCTATAGTGTCTGGCGATGTTGTCACGTGTCGACACATGACACAACAAAAAAGCTGGGGTGTCCGTGTAACATTGATGATGACCTATTCTTCCTAGGCTTCATGATTGACTTTAATAACATTGCTGATTCCATTGCAGTTACTCATTCACCTGAGTCTCTTGCTCTCTCTTTTCAACTCACCACATGGAAGACTTACCACCTCAAGAACTTTGATAAACATGTCTTCTAATGGCTCTTGCATGAGCTTCAGCCTGAGGATCACCATAGATACCAACAAGGTGGTAGAGGGGATGGGCCAAAGGGATGAGCGTCAATCGCCGCTTCTTTAGTTTTAGGTTGGGTGGGAGTTTTAGGATCAGATGATTTGACTTAATTTCATTTTGTAACTTAGGTCAATCTCTTTCTTGTATTATAATTCGTGTTGTGTTTTGTCATGTAATGATGTCGTTTACTCTAAAATTAAAGAGCAAGGTGGGAGGTCCCACCTTTTCACACTAACACTAAATATATACTTGAAAAATATGAGGAAATAAAAAATCAATTTCATTCTCTTTCTATAATATCAAGTTTCTCTATCTAGATTTTGTTTTGGCGTGTGTGAGGCTAAGGCTTTGCCTTAGTGAGGTTGTGTGTTTTGGCATCTTGAGAGAAGTTTCTCTCTCTAGCTTTCGCACTCTAGACTTAGTTCTTGAGTGTTTGAGGCTAAGGCTTTGCCTTAAATAGCGGAGTGTGGGGGCTTTGCCCATCTAGGAGAGGTGCTTATTTCTCCAAGTTTCTCTCTCTAGTGCTAGTTATAGATAATTATGCCAAGTGACAAGTGGCAATATCTGCTCCCAAAATTTTGTTCATCTGTGCTAGCGACAAGGGGTACTTTGTGCTTACGACAAGTTACAAGATGTACTTTCTCACAACGATTGGTATTAGAGCCACGATTCAGATCATCGGTAGAGGACTATGTGCTCATGTCTTTGAAGCAGGTTGGAGCTCAGATCAAGCTTGATGAAGAGAGAGAGAAACTCAAAAGGAGTATTATCAACAAGTTTGATTGCTAGGGGAGTAGTGCAAATGCCACGAAGTTACATTTTAGACCTACACGAGGAAACTATCCCCAGGGACAAGAAATGTGGAAGCTCGTGAAGCACTATAAAAAAGTATGACAAGACCAACTGTGGTTACTGGAACTCTCGCATGGAGAACTATCCCAAGGGATAAGATATGTGGGACATCGTATTTGGGGATGATGTAATTAAAGCCAGAAGATAGGAAGCTTTGTGCAAGTGGCGTGCATGTGCAGGGAAAGATAAAGGCATCACTTCAAAGAGAATTGGTGAATGGCATTTCAGTTACCAAACAACTATAGAGTCTTGGGACTCGTTTGCTATGCTGTACTCACAATCGAATGATGCTCAATGACAGCTGCAAGAGAATGAGGTTGGCACACTCAACTACGGTGAAATGTCAATCCCATAGTACTTCATGAGGGTGAGGAGTATTTGTAATGAGATCTTGCAGATTGATGATAACGAAGATTAGTGATGCAGAACGACAGCAAACAAATATATATTTGTGGTTTAAAGCCCGAGTACAATGGCTTCAACATTGTAATTTGACGATGAGCCACTCAGCCCTCAATGCCTCAAGACAAATCTAGCTACTAGCTTGTTTGGGAAACAGGGAAACTTGCTAATGTGCTTGTTTATGTGGATGACTTGATCATCAAAGGGGAATGTGCACAGGATCAAGACTTCATACAGATGTACCATGGGCACAACTTGATCATCATAGGTTATGATGATCTGTACCCTACGGATTTCATGAGTAACTCTAATTAAGTTGCTGACTCTGTTGTGGTGAGTTAATCCCGACCAAGTCTCCTACTCTCTCTTTTCATAACTCACCATGTGGTGGATTCACTGCCCCAGGTTCCATGGAAGCCATGCCTTCTTATGGCCCTAGCTTGAGCCTCTATTTGGGAATTACTGTTGATCCCATCATGGGGGTAGAGGGGACTGACGGGAGGAATCAGCAGCAATCACCATTTCTTTAGTTTTGGGATAGGTGGAGTTTTGGGATAGGATGATTTGATTTAATCTCCCTTTACAAATTAGATTGATCTTTTTTTCCTGGGGGGAGGCAGGGGTGAATAAGTCACGTCAGAGCTATAAGCTTGGAGATGGAAGTCTTCTTTTGCTTCTCGAAGGTGGAGTAAGACCAAGTCCCTCAGACCAGCTTATTATCCTAGGTTGGAAAAAGTTGATAGGATCCCCTTTTTTACGTCCCCATGTCCCTGCCTGGGTGGCAACATGGGGGTGCAAAAAAGAAAGTGAGGGATGGGCTTTCTCTCGCTTGTGGCATAGCAGGCAGGCCTCCTCAGTGGGGAGGCCTGGCCTGGGTTTGCAGTTATTGCTTTGTTGTGCCATAGTCCCCCATTAAGGAGTGAGGCGATATGTATCACCCTCTCACACCAAAACCTTTCCCTTGTATATACTTAAAAAACAAGGCCATAAAACAACATTTCCTTCTTTCTGTTCAATATCAAGTTTATCTCACTCAAGCTTGTTCTAGAGTGCTTGAGGCTGAGGCTTTTCCTTACTGAGATTGTTTTGCTCATCTAGAAAGAAGTTTCTCTCTCTAAAAGTCACTCTCTAGACTATGTTCCAGAGTGTGCGAGACCAAGACTTGTCTTAGCAGAGTATGGGTGCTTTGCGCATCTAGAGAGCAGATCATCTCTCTAGTTTTCTCTCTTTAGAGTTAGTTCTAGAGAATGGCGCACAAGCACGTGGCATTGTACACCCAACAGCAAGTCTCACTTTGTGCTTTCAACAAGTAGCTATATTGTCCTAGTGACAAATAATACTTTGTGCTTGCGATAAGTTACATAATATGCTTTCCCACAACGATTAGGGTTAGAGCCACGGTTCAGATCGTCGAAGAGGAATGTACGTTTGTGCTGCCAATCCCAGTTGGAGCTCAGATTGAGTATGGTGAAGCAAGAGAAAAGTTTCGCTCTCAAGCATTGTAGAGGGGCTTGCATTCTTCTCCAAGTTAACATGGTATCAGAGCAGCCTAGGGTCGTCTTTAATATTTATCTATCTATGCGTCAATAATAGGCCGACAGATCTCAAATTCATCTTTTTAAGTCTCATTTTCCTCTTGCTATCGATAGTACGTTTCCCCTTTCCTTCTTCGATTAGGATTTTGTGTCCCTCTTGATTTCTCCTTGATCTTCTGATTTGTATCTTATGTACAAAGTTTTTCCCTTTGTCAATTGATTGCTATATCTCTTATTCTTGCTTTATTTTTGGTGTAGGGCACCTTGCTGGTTGGCTGTCCAGCAGTGTGAAGATGTCGAACTAGCATCAGGCACGCTACTTTTTCTTCCAAAAGCACCACCACGGACTGCTGCCCTATTTCCCCCATCATTCACACTTGCACCCCACCTATTCGAGGGTCGTTTTTCCTGAGTTTCAACCTTCTTTGCAAGGTTATGGACCTCATCAAGCGTCCAATACTGCTGCAAAATTACCACATCTTGAATTGATTGGCGCAGTCCATTCACATACCTGGCAATATACTGCTCCTCCCGCTCAATCACATCCTTACAGGCAATCAAAAGGTGAAACTCATCTGTATATTCATCCTTGGCGCAACATATGCCTCTTTTGACATAACTATTGTAAATAATTTTCAAGTAAGTACTTTTTTTTTTGAGAATCAGGTAAGTACTTTTCCTTTAATTTCTTTTTCATCTTCTCCCAAGGATTAAATTTGGGCTTTTCCATTCTCCCTCGCCTTGCTCTTTCCCACCATATCGAAGCACCTTTCTTTAGTTTAATCGCAATAATCTTCACCTTTCTATCTAGCACATCCTTGTAATCAAAGACCATCTTTATTGTGTTTAACCACCTTATAAAGTCGCTGGGCTGCAACTTTCCTTCAAAATAAGGAATATCTACTTTTAGATCTATGGATTTTGAGTACCGCCCATGCCTCCAATCATGTTTATCTTTATTTGACTCATCCCGCCGAGCACGATAGTGAAAACTGTTACACTCAACATCATCTTGAACAGGCAAAACTTCATATTGCCCACGATCTATGCCTGCAAGCCACCTTGTAAGTTCTTGAACTGGTTGTCTCAGTGATACTCTATGTCCTGATCCCGCTCATCATGAGGCGGATCTATATGAATGCCCTTATCTCGATCTCTTCTGGCTGCTATAGGTTCACCAAAATGACAAACCCTAAGAAGAGAACGAATAAAACCTAGCTAAAACCAGCAAGTTCTAAGCTGATTTGGTAAAACTTGGCCCAAAATCAGCAAACCCAAGACTTGTTGCAGATTCTTAGCTTTGTTGTTGACGAAAACTTAGGCTCTGATATCAATTTGATGCAGAAAAATAGAGAAAAGAGGCCCAAAAACAGTTCAATAACCATCAACACAGGCCATATTTGAGTGGAACTGGCTTTCCTTACACCAAAAAAGTGATCCCAAAACCCTAAAGAGGGCTTGCTGGAACTATTCAGTCAGATTTTACTGTTCACGCCTAACTTTTATTAAAGGACACGGATTCCATGCGACCAGCCCGCATATTGTAGAAATGCGGGCTTGGCAATAAATTTATTTTTTAAATATAATTTGATCCTAATTTTTAGAGAATATATAATCTTTAACATGGAGATCATGAATATTAAAAAAAAAAATGAATACTAGAACTATTAATTATATTAAGAAAATATTTGGACCATTAGTTCACTTGTTTTTAGATGGCCACCTATTTGCATCCAACTTTAAGATGGATGATTTATACCTCTGGACCGCATATTGTAGAAATGCGGTGAAGCCCGCATGAAACAATTTTCCTTAATTAAAACACTAGAAATAACTAGAAAACTGTAAAAACAACAAAAAACAAAAAATAAATACTTCAAAAAGTCAGCTTTCTCCTCCTAGATCTCCTTGCAATATTGGGATGTGGATCATCATAAAGGAGCTCGTCAAAGGATGGATTGATGGGGCAAAAGGTTCATGGGAGCTTTCCTGAGTAGTCGAAGGACTGCCCTCTGCATCACACTTGCAAATGGGCCTACAAAAACAAAACTCACTCTGATAGTTCTTTTGACCGCTATAAAGTGCAGGTGGTTGTTTGTGGCTTCACCCAAGAGTAAGGGCTTAACTATAAGGAGACATATGCTCCTGTGACTAAGATGCCACCATTCGCACTCACATCGCCATTGTTGTCGCTCGTCAAAGGCCAATGTTTCAAATGGATGTGAAGAGTGCCTTTCTTCACAGTGATCTCAAAGAGGTGGTCTATATGCATTCATCCCCTTGTTTCTCATACCCACCTTAGCAAGTTTGTCGTCCACCAGGTGCTATATGGTCCTATCAACATACCCACCTTAGCAAGTTCGTCGTCTTCAACAGGTGCTATATGGCCTTGTCAAGCTCCGTGAGCTTGGTTTGAGAAGTTCAGTTCCACTCTTCTCGCTTCTAGGTTCCCTCAGAGTCGACAAGACTCAGTGATGTTCAACTTCCATATGAGCCCTAGCAAGATTATTTTACTATTGTATGTTAACAACAGTACGACACCTGTTAGGAGGTGCAAGTTAGTTCAAGTGGAAGGCTAAAAATGAATAAAAGATAGGCCTAAAAGGACATGTTTGTAAGTAGTGAGAAAAGGTATGGGGACTTATGACCTCACTGAGGGAATGGCCCTTGATAGAGCAGAATGGCGAACCAGGATTCATGTAATGGACCCCAAATAGTTGGGAAAGGGCTATGATAATGATGGTAATGATGATGTTGACAACATGATTATCAAGGGTGATAATTCGCTTCACATTCAAGATACGCAGAGGCATCTTCGGCAGCAGTTTGACATTAAGGATCTCGGCCATGTAGTTACTTTCTTGGTCTTGAGGTTATATCACTCATGGCTACTATCGCTCCCAACATAACTATGCTTATGACATCATTTAGCATGCTTGTCTCACCAACATGAAGATAGCTAACACACCTATGCTCATCTCACTAACATGAAGATAATTAACACACCTCTTCAGCTCAATGTCAAGCTTCATTCCACTGATGGTGAACCTCTTTCAAGCCCCACTTCACAATGTCGACTCAGTGGCAATCTTTTGTATATGAAAATCACCTACCCAAATATTTTATATGCAGTGCATGTTGTAAGCCATTTTATGGTCTCCTTGTTTACAGTTCACTACGTGGTTCTTCTCCGCATCACCCAGCATATTCGAGGTACCATATCACATTCTTTGGCCTTCACATCTGATGAAGACCAGAAAGTTGAGTTTGGAGTATCTTGCATGAATTTTAGTGAGAGTTCAAGGATAGCCGTACTTGATAAATTTACATTGATTCCTCAATACACATATGAAGATCCTTTTCTTAAGGATTTCTTCTAACTAAGAATAATATTTGCACCAACAAAGAAGGTGATTTTGATGCTGAATTCATCTTAACAAACATCAAAACTCAATGACGAGCTTTCTTCAACCAGGAGAGAATGATGTCGGACAAAATTATTCTTATTTTAGCATTTACTTAATTTCAAAGGATGTATACTTTGATTTAGTTTTAGGGTCTTAAAGTTTTTAGGGATACTAAGAATTTTCTATATTTTTTATTTACTATTCACTGGTTACTATTCATTAATATTGTTTATGCTACTGTTCATAATTACTATTCATGGTTACTGTTCACAGGGGTATTTCTGATTTTTTAGTATTGTTTAAGAGTATTTTAGAGTTTTAAATTGTTTACTTGGCTCTCTGGTTTATTTTAAGGTTTTGTAGGCTTGTCAAAAGTGGGAAATCACATTTTTGAATGCTTATGTTATTGAAGTGAATTTTATTTATGAAAGAAGAAAGTTCTCCTTCTCGGCTTGATTTACAGCCATGTTCTTTCTCCATTATTGTTGATTTTTACTTATTTATAATTTGGGGAAAAGATGGATATAATTTCCATCCTTTCCTTCGTACATCAACATCTTCATCTCAGCTTCAGCTTCGAGCTTACACTGGTGCTGACTAGGCCAATGATGCAAATGATTGTTGTTCTACTACTTTCTGCCGCATTTTCTTGTCAAAAGTGGGAAATCACATTTTTGAATCCTTGTGTTATTGAAGTGAATTTTATTTATGAAAGAAGAAAGTTCTTCTTCTCGGCTTGATTTACAACCATGTTCTTTCTCCATTATTGCTGATTTTTACTTAGTTATGATTTGGGGAAAGGGTGGATATAATTTCCAACCTTCCTTCGTACATCAACATCTTCATCTCAGCTTCAGCTTCGTGCTTACACTGGTGCTGACTAGGCCAATGATGCGAATGATCATTGTTCTACTACTTTCTGCCGCATTTTCTTGGCAACTCTCTCAAGCCTTGGAGATGCAAGAAGCAGGACACACACTCCAGTGCTAAGGCTCGGTAGCATGACATGGCTGACACTACGACAAAGTTATTTGGAATTGTTGCAACTTGATGTTTTGGGTGTTCATCTCACTAGTACCACCCCATTATACTGCAACAACAAGAGTATCATTCAGATTGCCAGTAATCTGGTCAATCATGATCAAACTAAGCATATTATGCTGGACTGAAACTTTATTCAGTATCACTTTGACTATGGCATTCTCACATTGCCTCATTTCAGGACAACTCCAGCTTCCAGACTTATTCACCGAAGCGCACACCATCCCGTGATTCAGATTTCTCTTAAGCAAACTCTCGATAACCACCCATCCAAAGTTTAAGAGTATGGGGTACTCTTATAGCCTTATTTTATATTCTTTGAGGATTTAGGCTGTTTCCCTCATTATGGGTATTTTTGTTGTTCTTTATTCTTTATTGTGTATATAAGTTGTAAATTGCTGGAATCATTAACGCGATCATTTTCTTTTCAGCTCATTAGTATTTAGAGAGACTTTGCCTCTCCACGTTAATCGCTGGAAGCTTGTTAAGCAGATTCGAAAAGCTTTACAACACCAATTGTAGTGAGTAGAATCTTGGATGGAGTTTTATCTCTAGGAACAAGATTATAGTGGTTTGAGGTGGGAGCAGGTTCGGGAGCGGTAGCGGTTTAGGAAGCACCAAACTGCCATAGGGTGGATGTTCCATGGGTTTAGGATTGATGATTGTACATTCAACAAGATACGAAGCTAGATACTAGGACACCTAGGAGAGAAATCCCTTGTCATTGGGACTGAGGTTTTGACTAGGAGGGATTTAATCCCCACTATACATAAAACGAGATGAGCTAATAGTATGTGATAAAATTAGGATAGAGCCAATGTAATGCTTATCATACACCTTAGCTTATTGCCAATGCCATAGATATGATACTATAATTTACTAGAATAATATAGTTTAATAATATTATAAATTGGCTTAATATGATACTAAACTGTAGTTTTTTAACCATAACCCTAGTATACCTCATTCTGATGTGCACCACATTCTAACATGTTCTAAAGAAATAAATCTATAACACCAAAGAAGGAGTAGTAGTTTGATTAATAGTGTAGCTCCTTGTGGGTACTCTCGATCCCATCCCCCTCGCCCCTCGTCTTTGTACTCTTACTCCATACAGCAATACAATGTTAACTTTATCAAAAAGAAGATTAATAGTATAGCTCCTCTCCTTAGAGGGATCCTACACGCATGTAGACAGAGATCCTACACACATGTAGACCGAGATCCCTATTTCTCAAAATCCTACTTCTAAGAACAGCGGGATCGAGTTCCTAAGGTTTGGGACCATGGAGTTTCCCCAAGGTCCTTGCAACTATGAACAAGATATGGGGAGCATTGGATCTTGGAGGATGTAGTTTAGACAAAAGGTTTGGAAGCTTAGTACATAAATCAAACAAAGCAACTCGGTATACTTTCGGATGTCGTAAAGTGTGAAATGGTAGATAAAGGAGATTATAATCAATAACAAATTAGCTCCCTTGAATTGTTATCACATATCCTGATGTGTCACATCAAAACTACACCTCAAAGGAATATAATAATATTATTTATTAATCCAACAAAATTTAATTATAGAACAATTACCTTTTTATTGCCATTTTCTTATGCCCATTTTTAATTGTATTTCTGTAGAACTACTGGATTTTTAAATTTTTTAATAAAGTCTCTAATTTTTCAAAATTGTTATTTATTAATTTAAAACTTGCACGGAATGCACAGCCGACCTAGGGAGCTTCTTGCATATGTTGATCCATCACTCCCACTCCAGCTCCCCTCGGCCTCCGACCCCCTAAAAAAACAGCTCTAGCTCCAAGCAATTATGGGCCTTGCGTGCGGCTTAGTCTCCAGAGTTAGACTAGTCGAACATATATTATTGACATTGAAATAATTTAGAAAAACTACTCTTGCATAATAAAGAATCCACATGCTTGACAACTATATCCTGTAGTCTGTCATGCGCGATTGCGTTTGTGAAGATACCTCCTAGCTGGTCTCTTGATTTCAAATGAGTAAAAAAATAAGTCTGGCTGCTATTTTTTTCCATTGTACAAAGACAGTCCACTTCGATATGCTTAATTCTCTCATGATATACAGGGAGCTCAACAATGAGATGAGTGCTTCATTATCACAATGAAGGGTCAAAGGTAAAAGAACTATAATATATATATTTTTAATCACTTACCAAGGATGGTTGTAGTGGTTAAAGGTTTTGGCTGTTTCTTAAGCAGGGGAGGTTCAAATCCTCCGACCGTTGTTCTTTTTCATTAATATGAAACAACAAAAATGTTAATAAAAATTTCAATGGCTACTAGGGGAAAAAGTTATAGATTTTATAAAAGGTAGAGCATTAATTGTCTATCAATGCTAGCAACTATTTGGCTTAGTTGGTATAATATTAACTATTATATATTATGTATTTAATGAATCGGTTGATTCCTACTTATGATCGATACAATGTTCACTGATTCCTGATCTGGATCGGTGATTCCTGATCCAGATTGGCGAATTTTTGAACACTAGTTCTAACCCACAAAATTTCACAACTTTATGTGCCATACCTCTTATTCTACTTCAGCACTTGATTTGACCACTGCATTTTAGTGTTTATTCTTCCATGAAGCTAAATTACCACAAAGAAAGGTAGAATAACATGTTTTGACCTTGTATAAGTCTAAGAACCTGCACGATCTATATCGGTGTAAATTGTAACACCCGTATGACCATGATCAAAAAATACCAACCCTTTCCTTGGAGATGACTTGAGGTATTTTAGGACGTAATAGACAACATTTAAGTGAGGTTTTCGAGGGGCATGCAGAAATTGACTAACTACACTAACCGCATTAAGATACATGTGATTGTAAAGCTTGTCCACTAACCTCTAATATTGACTAGGGTCCTTTGGTAACTCTCCTATCCATGCATGTAGTATAGGATTGATTGTCATAGGAGTGTCTATAGGTCTAGCTCCCAACATGCCCATTTGTTGTAACAGGTTCAACACATCCTTCCTCTAAAAAATAGTTATTCTGTTCTTTGACTTTGCTGCTTCAAAACCCAAAAATTATTTGAGTGGACCCAATTCTTTAATGTCAGTCGAACACTTTTACTTAGGTAGCACTCGAGATCTTTCATGTCTTCTAAGATATTTCATGTCATTACATTATCATCAACATACATTATAAATATTATAACCCAAGCACGATTTTTCATCACAAACAATATATGATCAGCTTGACTCCTTTGGAACCCAATGTTCAATAAGGCTTCATTGAATTTCTCAACCCGGACTTGGCAATTGTTGAACTCCTTATTATAACTATTTTTAATTTGCATGCCTTTCCTATCTACCCCTAAAGCTGAAAACCTGGATCCTAGAGTAGAAAGACATTTTTCACATCCAATTGATGTAGAGACCAATATTTATTAGTTACGAAGGAGAGAATAGTCCTTAAGTATTTAACTTTGCTCCAAGGGCAAACGCTTTCTTTGTAGTCTATACATGGGTCTAGGAAAAACCTTTTATAATCAATCTCGCTTTACTTCTTTCTATACTCCCATCTACCTTGTATCTCACTGCAAACACCCACTTGCATCCTATCATGTTCTTTCTTTCAAGAAGTTTGATGAGTTTCCAAATATCGTTTTTTCAAAAGCTTGCATTTACTCCCACGTCGTAGCCCTTCCATTGAGGGTGTGATAGAGCATATGCTACATAGGATGGAATGCTTACAAAAAAACGGATGATATGAAAACACGATAAGCAGGTGAAATCGAATTAACTTCGCTTGCTTTCGTTACGTATGCTTGCTCTACCTTCGTGATTTCTAAGGGCTTGGCTTCCTTTTGTGCGGCACACTTGCTCTGTTGACGGTGTGTATGCTTGAGTAGAGTTAGTGTATAGGTTAGTATGCACTAGTGCATACTTACTACGTCTTTCTGTGCTTTAGTGTGTGGTTACTCTTCTTCAGTATAGTTCAGTGACCGTGCTTTCGTGCTTTAAAGTTAGGTTACGGAGCTTAACCAAGCCCCATGCTTGTGCTGTGTATAGGTTACAGAGCTGAAGTATAGCTTGTGTAGCCATTTCTTTGGAAACTAATGTTCGAAATATCACCAATCCGAATCGGGAATCGCCGATCCAGATCTGGAATCGGTGAACACCATGCCTATTCTCAGTAGGACCAACCGCTTCGCTAAATATATAATACATAATAATTAGTAGTATACCAAGCTAAATAGTTTATTTCGCCAACATCACCAAACAATTAATCCTTGATTGGGGGGTTTGAACCCCTATTAGCACTCTACCTTTTATAAAATCTAAAGCTTCTTTCCGCAAGTTCCCTTGAACATTTTTTAATTAACATTTTTTTTATTACCATTAAAAAAATGGAATTACAGTGGGAGGATTTGAACCTCCGCAACATAGGAAACAAAACCCCTCTAGCCACCGCCACCATCATTGCTAAGTGATTAAAAACAGGTATATAGAGCATGCTTCAAATGTACTTGTTATCACTGATAATCTGGTATTTGGCAGTGTCCATCACAAGGTCATATGAGATAAACTTATAGGCAGATTGACATACGAATTTATCTTTTTGAAAAGCTTGTTTTACTTTATTCAAAGTAATTTGCTAAATGCCATATGCATTTAGCCAAAAATAGCTAAAAATAGTTGGAAATTGCTGAAAGAGTTGAATAACTGAATAATATTGTACACAATAAAAGATACGTGCCAAACCACTAACAAAATAATATGATCCAGAGTACATTATTTTAAAATAAGATAGTCTATTCTAAATAAGATTAATTGCCATCCAAACATGTCCAATAACATATTATATAATGTTTCCCTGCTCTCTCTCTCTCTCTCTCTCACTCTTGTTTTTTTTTAGGTCAGGTAGCTGATGTGGCCCATTTAGATCGCCTATCCGGATCAGGACCAGTAGGTGGATGATTCACCCCATTGCTCCATTTATCAAAACACTGTAAGAAACAAAGTGAACCATAGGATACTAAGTGCATGCTACTTTTGCGTAAGACAATAAGTCAAGGGCTGACAGAAAGGTTGAAACTGGTAGGTTGTCAGGAAATAATTGGGTACGAAGGATTATCTAAGTTAAGGCTGGTACCTAATTCCTAGTCTAACCTCCTAGGACTCCTATTTCTACCAAGAATCCTAACCCAAGTAGGACTCCTAGCAAGATTCGGAAACCCAACTCGATTAGGACTCCAACTCCAATTACAACTCCCAAACCAACTAATACTCCTATCCCTGATTGACTTCCCATCTCCATGCCAGCCCAACAAAGGTTGATACACTTGTGTATGGTCTAATTACACGGGTCCACATAACAGTGCAGTGACAACCAATAGCTCACAACATGCGAGAGCCAGCGATGAGGAGTTAAAGATTCTAATGGAGGGGAAAATTATTCTTATTTTTAATTTTTATGCAATTTCAAAGGATGTATATTATAGTTTTAGCTTTGGGGTTTATTTCTAGGGGTTTTTAGTCTTTTTAAGGATTCTAAGGTTTTTATATTTCTTTTGTAGTACTATTCACATGTACTATTTACGAGTATTGTTCACCAGTACTGTTCACAGGGGTAAAACTGTCGTTACAAATTTGAAGTTTAAGTTAGGATAAATGAGTCAACATATTATTGGTTTGGACACTTTTGTACTAGGAACATTAAATAATATTATAAAGAGGTGCATGGAGGCCTAAGAGAAGGCAGTCACGTGATTTTCCAAAATTAATAAAAACAAAATCTTAGGCTTTTGTAACCCTAGCTTGGGTGTGGAGAAGAAACCCTAGGTTTCTTTGATTTGTGCTTGTGTTTAGCTTTGTTTCTTGCTGATTTTACTGTTTTCTCAAATTTTTCTGCATCAATTTAGTATCAGAGAGTAGGTTTTCTTCCACAACAAAGCCAGAAAACTACAACTAAGTCTACGGTTTGCTAATTTTGGATCACATTTTACCGAATCAGCCTAGATCTTGTTGTTTTCAACGAGTTTTTGTTGAATATCTATCTAGGGTTTGTGATTTCGGGAAACCAGCGATATGGGATCGTGGAAGGGGGGTTTTCGTAGATCCACTTTGTGATTTGAGAGATGACAGAATTGAGGAACTTGAAAGGCAAGTTCAACAGCAAACACAGCAGTTCGCGAGCCTCAATAATAGGCAAGACGGTGATCTTTCATCCAAAGGGAACTCGAGTACAAGCCTTTTCACTTTCGTGCTCCGCGTGAGGAGTCGAGTGATGAAAGGTGATAGAAGACCTAGACATGGGGAACATCACTCTAGGGTTTTCCATTTGATGGAGTACATTCTTGATTTTGACACAAACTACATCAAAAATCAGCAAGTTGTAGATTGGGATTCATCACCGATCTTCGATAAATACTCTAATGACCAAGAAGATCGTTTAGGAAAATCCAATTTATGATAAGAATCAAGATGATAATTAAGATATTTTGGAAGAGGGTGAAGAATATGGAGAGAAGGCAACACGAGGAATGATTCATCATTAATATCAAAGAGATGAAGCATTCAAGAAATTTAGGGTATGACCCTTAATAGAGCAGAATGGCGGATCAAGATTCGTGTAGCCGACTCAATTAGTTGGGAAAAGGCTTTGACAATGATAGAAAAGGAGTAGTAGATGAAACGTGGTCACCTCATAAACTACAAATTGTGGTTCTGATTTTAGGAAGTAATGAAGTAGATGCAAAAAAACCTCTAAAGACCAGAAAATTGGGTTTGACGTTTCCAAAATGATTTTCAATAGAAGTTCAAGGATAGCCAGATTTGATAAATTTGAATTGATTCGTCCATATGAATATCTGGATCTGTTTCTTAAGGAATTCTTTTTTACCACAAATAATATTTTAGCCAACAAAGAAAAAGAAAGTTGAAGAATGTGGTTTTGATGTTGAATTCATCTTACTACACTTCAAAACTCAATGACAAGTTTTCTCCAGCCAAGAGAGAATGATGAAGGGCAAAATTATTCTTATTTTTTAATTTTTATTCAATTTCAAATGATGTATATTATACTTTTAGCTTTGGGGTTTATTTCTAGTTTTTTTTTTGTTAGGGATTCTAGAGTTTTTATAGTATTATTTATTAGGTACTGTTCACAGGGGTAAAAGTATCATTACGGAGTTTAAGTTCGCTCAAGGATAATAAAGTCACTTATAGCCATAAAAAGCAAGAAAACCCTAGAAGGCCATTCAACCACAAAGTCAGGTGGTTAGCTCAATAATAACTACGTGACAAAGGGGAAAATTATTTTTATTTTTTATTTTTATGCAATTTTGAAGGATGTATATTATATTTTTAGTTTTAGGTTTTACTTCTAGTGTTTTTTTTAGTTTTTTAAGGGTTCTAGTGTTTAGTTTTTATTCATTTCATGAATTCTATTCGCAAGTAGTGTTGTTCATGAGTATTGTTCATAGGGATAAAACTATCATCACAAATTTTAAGTTTACGTTAGGATCTATGGGTCAATGTATTATTTGTTTTGACACTTTTTGTACTTGGAACATTAAATCATAATATATAAGAGGTGTGTGGGGCTTGAGGGGGTGACTCCACATGATTTTTAGAAATTGAAAGAGACAAAAACTTAGCCTTTTTGGAACCCTAGCTTGGGGTACAGAGAAGAAACCCTAGGTTTCTTTGAATTATGCTTGTGTTTGACTTTCGTCTCTTACTGATTTTAATAGTTTCTCAAATTCCTCTACATCAATTTGGTATCAGAGCTTGCGATCTGTACGGAAGGGGTACTGTAGCAGTGTCCAGAAATTATTGTAGCAATGCACAAATGGTACTATAGCAAAGATTTTCGGTGTCCTAGATCAACAACAAAGCTAAGAAGTTACAGCCTGGTCTAGGGTTTGGTATTTTGGGCAAAAGTTTGCCACAATAACATAAATATTGCTGATTCCAGCACTTTTTGTTGCCTATTTGCATGGGGTTATGATTTCAACGAACCCATGGCAACAGGAAGGGGCCGTAGAAGTGGGATTTACGTGGATCTGTTCCGTAATCCCATAGATATTGAGTAACTTGAAAGGCAAGTTCAGTAGCGGACGCAGCAGTTCGCGAGCCTCAATAATGGGCAAGATGGTGATTTTTCTGCTAAAGGAAATCTCAAGTAAAAGCCTTTTCACTTTCGCACTCTGCGTAGAGACTCGAGTATTGAGGATAGTGACAAAACGCCTAGACGTTGTGAACATAACTCTAGGGTTTTCAATTTGGAAAATGAGATTCCTGATTTCAACATAGATTGCATTGAAAATTAGCAAGATGTAGATTGGGATTCACCTTCAATCTTCAATGCATACTTAGATGAAGAACAAGATCTTGTAGGAGATCCAATCTATGATGATGACCAAGATTTCAAGGTTGAATTGGTATTTGACGTGGAAAAAGATAAAGGACTCAAAAGAGAATTGACAGACGAAATTGCTAGTTCAATCGATAATCTCAAAGATGCACTTGTGGTGTGTTCTAGAGCTGATCCTAGGCAAATTCAGCAAGGTTATATGGTTAAAGTGATGCAATTTCAACAAGATTATGTGATTAAAAATATCCTATCGACATACAGTGACCCTTTCCTCGAGGGTTTCTAAAAATCCTTTTGTTTTGATTAGTGCAGTAACCTACAAGTCCCAAGATCATATTTACGATATTCAAGTTGAATAATGTTGCCAGACTAATGCCAATTTCATCTTAGTACACTTTAAAACTCGAGGACGAGTTTTCTCCAATCAGGGGAGAATGACAGAGGGCAAAATTATTATTATTTTTTTTATAAAATTTTAGAGGATGTGTATAAAGTTTAGTTTTAGTAGGATTTTTTTTGCTTTTTAGGGATTATAGGGTTTTTATTTTTTATTTATTTCATAAATACTATTCACAAGTAGTGTTCACAGGGGTAAAACTATCATTACAAATTTTAAGTTTAAATTAGAATATATGGGTCAATGTATTATTTGTTTTGACACTTTTTGTACTTGGAACATTAAATTATAATATATAAGCGGTGTGTGGGGTTTGAGGGGGTGACTCCACATGATTTTTAGAAATTGAAAGAGAGAAAAGCTTAGGTTTCTTGGAACCCTAGCTTGGGGTAAAGAGAAGAAACCGTTGGTTTCTTTGAATTGTGCTTGTGTTTGGCTTGGTCCTTGCTGGTTTTAAGTTTAAGTTCATTTAAAGCATGAAAACAAATGCTCTTAATTCTTCTCCCATAGAACACCCTATCATTCCCCTAGTGAAGACTCTTAGTAACATGAGCATCTATAACTCAAGTAACATACGCACCCGTAATTTGCACTCTAGCGGTCATGAAAATTCTTTGGACACCATGCAGAACCAAACTCTTTCCAGAACAAACTAAAGAGTCCAATGACTGCGGCATTTTGTTGATCTTCCAAGTTTATGAAACAACTAGTGCCTAGTTAAAAATGTACATACCTGCGAACCATACTTCGAGCTTGATGGGGTTGATTTCCTTTCATCAAGAAACTTAACAAAACTCCTGACAAAATTAAAAGGCAGATTAAAATCCCATCGGAACATGAAAAGTAACAGTATATATGTTGTTCAAAATCCAGGAAAAGCTATTTCCTACTAAAACTGAGAAACTATCATCCTTCAGCTGTGCTGTTTTATATTTATAATTGTGAAAGTGATCTAGCAGAGTCAAACTGATCCTGATATGTGTTTCAAGAAAAAATCGGCTAAGAGGCATACTGTAAGAAAGCTGAACCAAATGATATCCTCAGCTATATTGTGAAGACAAATGTGTAAAGTTATCCAGGGAAAAACCCATTAAAGCTTTTCTATTCAGTAAATACCTACCATATGCCTCTTTTATCTGCTGTGAAAACCATAGGATTGCAATCAAATCCAACACCAATAACCATCCTCTCTGATACAAAAAGGACCTGAAAATAATTTTATACCAGTCAAACAAATTTAGATGATAATTTCCATCGCTACTGAACAAGCAGATAAAGAAGAAAAATAATAATGCAATTTAAATGTCTTAGCAAGCAAAGAGAGGATGCTGACCCACATCACGCAGAGGCAAATCACGGAAGGCTACAGTTTGAGCAGAGGCAGACGAACCAACATCATCAACAAAGTAGATTGTAGAATTATGTCCTGAATACATGAATATAGAACATCAAGAATGTGAGTAGAGAACTCCACGAAAACAATGAGATATAAGTTACAAAAACATAGGACAATCAATAATTGAAAATCACCTATCTAAAAAAACATGTATCCAACATCCATGCCAAGAATATTCTTTTTTCTTCGCTAAGTCATGATCATGACACCATTTATCTAGTTTGTGATTGTCTACATTCTTAAAATTTTACCTAGCATAGACGATGTGGTCAAATAGCAATTAATACAAAATTTCCCAAAAATAATGTTCAGACTGAAAGGTGGACATTGTGATCTAGCCAAGTATATACAATTAAAGTTTTTTCTTCTTTCTTTTATTCATACTGGCTAAAACACTTACAGGTGTCCAAAAATTATAACTTTAATCATGCAACTAAATACAATCTAGGATCATCTCTTGAATGTCATTACAATTATTTACAATCATGCAAAGCACAATTCATAAAATTAATCAAGAAACATTTAGCTATTAAAATTACCAAATACCTTGCCTCAGGTTACCTTCAAAGACTACGTATACCCCACACTAGATCTACTCCCTTGATGGCACACAGGATGGTGGCCCTAACCTTGTCTCATAATTCAGGAAGTCTAGGCAAAACCACTTGAGACATGGGATGGAAGAAAACTCAGGTACATAGCACAAGCTCAAGAACTATCACAAAGTCTAGGGCGTTCCCCCCTTAGGGTTTTTTACACGCTATATTAATCAAAACCCTATAAGAAAATGAATGAGAGAGAGAGAGAGAGACTTGGGGGTAACTTCCTAGCAAGGAGAGAGAGTGAAGGAGAGAGAGAGAGAGAGAGAGAGAGAGGCCAACCTTTGTTCACAAGTGTAGAGAATACACTACCAAAAAGAATATTTATAGAGAAGAGGCTAGGGTTTTGCCATCATTATGAGACTCAATCTTAACCGTAGATCTTGGAGACATGTGCGGTGAAGAGATCTTAGCCCTTCATTCCTTAGATCAGCCTTCATGATTAAAAGAATGAGCTAGAACCATTATCCCTCAGTTTCTATAACTCTATTCCCATCAAATATTTGTGTAGAGAAAATACTAAATATTTACTTACTTAATTTTCATCAATCTCTACAGTTTCCACTTTTACAACCATCATTTTTTATTTCAAACACCTATTATTTTAAATCCATCTAGAAGGCTTGCCTAACAAGCCACACAATAAAGAAAGCAAGAGGTGGGGTGTCTCACCATGTGTGGCCTATGGGTCCCACGCCCCCCACCAAGTGGGCTCCTATGTGGTGGGCCCATTAGCACACCCTCAAATTAATTTTATATTAATAAAACAAATTTTCAAAAATCAATAGATATTTCTTCTCTCTCTGAATAAATAAATCCAAACAATTTGATTATAGCTTTTTTAAAAATCTTTTTTTACTAAAATAAAATATCCAAAGAGTTCTAAAACTTCATTTTAATAATCTAAAATATAACGAAAATATAATTAAACATATAGAAATAATTTGATGGGAATTGGATCAAAAGAGTTAAGAATTCCACAAATATACTGAGGAGTCCATCTCTTCTAGAAACCACATCTCACTATCATCTTCTCAAACTAACCCAATAATCCCCACAACCCATAGGCCACAAGCCATCACAGAGGTTCATGCTTGGACTATCAAAGTCAGCCAATAAACGAAGGAGACACAATCCTAACCCATGGATTACAGGTCCCTCCCGGAAGACAAGTCCAGGCCCCTTTCTAATACAATACCTCATGGGTCCTTCCAACACAGCCCAATGTTGCAGGGAGATATTTCTTTGGCATATGTACACGACACACCCTCACCTAGAGGGCCGCTTCCCAGAGGGCTACCTAGGGTACATGTCGTGCAATGGTAATGATGAGGATTTGGCCCTTGTCCTCTCTGCTCACACTCAATCCCCTGGACAACCATCCTGGGCACAACTACTACCTCATAAATGGATAATCCCACAACAAACCCCTCATCGTTTGTACAAAAATGCCCAGGGCTATAGGTTTTAAACATCAACCCGAGCCTAGCCCCTCAAAACTCAGGAGAATCACGACATTACTAATCCCACACAATCCATCTAGACCACGCTCCCACTGGAACTATCACATCACTATAGTCATAGTTTTACATGCTCTTATAAGGCCTTTAAATGGCCACATAACCCTAAAATAGACACACTTTCCTACTTCTCATTGTGAGGTTATTGTATAAATCATTGATGTCCATGTATAAGGTGTATAATTGCACATCAATCCCGTCTTGTGTATGATTAAAAAAGAATGTCATCTTGTATAAGTTGGCCACACACATGGGATAATCCAGTGATTGGCGCACATACATAGTTAGTCCATGACCTTTTCTAAACCATTGCTATGAACAAGCGTTTAAAAGGGAATGAGCCAAGAGCTTAGAATCATACTAGAAAACATTTTCATACAGCTCATCAAGCACGTATTAAGCAAATGTAAACCAGTACATCAAAACATTCGAGTGCACACAGACTTCTAATACAAAGACTACTATGGCAACAGACAAGAATTTGTGGTAATAAAATGTCAAAGAACACATCACTAGCGCATATTTACGTCACTATCAAAAATACTATATTGCCATATCTGTAATATATATTTACATCATTAACCAAAAACTGTATTATCCTGTGCTAACTGGATCCATCAGATTTTCAAACTTCTCAAATATATAGAAGGAAAAAACAATCCCTTAATCAATTGAAACATTGTGTATTATTCAAGAAACAAAACAGTGTGTTTTTATATCCACCAACCTGCTTCAGTCAGCCTACAATGAGTTAACACCATAATCAAATTCAGGAGAAAGGAAAATAATGATTAGAAGAACAATCACTAGAACTCATATAAATTAGGACAAGTCCCTAATAGTTCCATTAGAATAGATAAACTAAAACCTGCTTACTAAAGGAGGAACTAAAATTAATAAAAGCATATTCAAATCCATTATTTCCTTGTCTTCTATCAGGTTGAAGAAAAGAGAGATCAACTAACCTACATAAGCTAATGTATTGCCACTTGGGGACCATTTCACACCAAAAGCCCAACTAAAAGAGAGATCTAACTGCAAGATCAGCTGCTTCAACAAAAATAAAATCTAGTAAGTCAGATTATTCTGGCAAAAAGTAATTTGATAAGCTTCAAGGAACCACAAGATAACAATATCATATAAAAATTTTAACCAAAAACATTCAAACGTGTACAGGAAAAACATAACAAAAATAAGCCTAATAATTCTAGATAAAAAGAAAAAGTATTAAATGGAAATGCAATTTAAGTAAATATGAATCTGAATGGGGTAAACATAGATTTGTTGAACATTACATATCATAAAAATATAGGGAGCCATAATATTACATAGTCCACACGACCATACTGCCAACTGACAGTGTAACTTAACAGAGTAAAAGGCATGTACAGGATACTTGATCCTTTGAGTAGGCAAGTAGCTATAGGTAGGCAGGTAGCAACAGTGAGCTTCATTTTGATGACTTTCCTGTTCTTTAAATAGGTCGGCTTCATTTTGATATTGGACGCCAAAATTTAATGCTTTCACATCACAACATGCTTCTACAACCTAATTATCAGTTGTAAGATAAAATCTGTACAACAACCATTTGTCTACGTGCAGCATAGATTGAATACAACAAAGGTTGGAAGGGTGATTTGGTTCAAGTGGAGATTCTAAAAGGGCAAGAAGACGACCCAAAAGGACATGAATGGAAGTAATGAGGAGATATGGTGACTTATGGTCTGACTGAGGGGTACGGCCCTTGATAGAACAGGATTTGTGTATCCAATACCAAATAGTTGGGATAAGGCTCGTATGATGATAATGATAATGTACAGGTAGAGGAGAAGCCAAGAGTATCTGTATATTCTAGAAGAGAGATTATAGATTGTCTGACTGCTCTCTATTTAGATTTTGAATTGTATGGATTTTTTTCTAACACAAGAAAAGTGAAGATCCAAGCTAGAATTGATGCAGATCTTCAACATATAGAAAACCCAGTGTTGCATTCAACATGCGCTTTGAATTCTAGATGGATTTTACATCTAATTAATGCTTTATGTATCTTATAATATCCGTGCATGCTTGTAATATTAGGTCACTGAGAGTATAAGCATTTTGTAGGATCTGATTCAGGAATCCATTCATATGCATGAACAAGTGGTAGGATTGCATAAGGACCATTAAGATACTTCTATTCATCAAGTTTCATGGAAAATCCGCTCATGTGTAACCATAGTTTGAAAACATGATATGTACACTCTATGGGTGTACCCAACCTGATCCACTACTCGGTTAATAGGGAAACATGAACCAGAATTGGTCATGCCCTTCCAGAAAAGAATGGGCTTTCAATTTACAAATAACTACAATATTATATAGAGTAAACAATATATTACATATAAATAAACAACAATTTTTTAGCACAATGTCTGTCGTCTGCTTCAAACCAAACTTTCCAAAAATCAAATGTCATTTAGAACTGAGTTCATACTGCACCTGGAATGAATGATGCACTGAATGTGTGGGACTTTGGAATGTGAATTGAGTTCATTAAGACTTGGATTTTGGACAGGGGAAGTGAACGATGATCTCAGTGACACAGCCATCTGCTGTCACGTATGTCAACTACTCCCATGTGTGTTGAGAGTTGACTACTCAGTTCAAGGGATTTAATGAGAAAATCCAAAATCGAATTGTATTAAGAATGTTAATAAATGTGCACTTGATATCCTCCTTTTAAAGCATGAAGGAAAATCCATGTACAGATCCAGGCAAGCACTAAACCTATAAAACTCTATATATCCTGTATTTCATACATAATATGAACAAAGGAGTGGAGAAATAATATATAGACAGCTATTGGCAAGTCATTAGAACACAAAAATGAAATGGCATGCAAAACACTAAGAGTACAAGTAATACACGACTTTAGCATGAAGTTGATTTGCAACTTGCATAAGACATCTAATATCTAACTAAATGGGTGTGTATGTGGGGGAAGAGAGAGCGAGAGCGAGAGAGAGAGAGAGAGAGAGAGAGAGAGAGAGAGAGAGAGAGAAGTATTATTCT
>NW_006499920.1:3580670-3612771 GCF_000471905.2 Amborella trichopoda | reverse complement strand
GAGAGAGAGAGAGAGAAGATTTATTCTCTGTATTTTCAGATAATAGTGTGCTTTTTCATATAATACTGTGAAGTTTTTCCTATCCCAATAGTTTTTCTCCTTAATTCTTTTGCGAGTTAAATCTAACGTATTCCACTAAACATTTACAGCACATAAGTGTATCCATGTTTTATGGCTGGCAACTTACCTAGTTACATATGAGCCTGCCTTACACTATTTAGACCTCAATGTACATCTCCACACATACAAACTAACTCAACTAATGATTTTTCAAAATTTTCTAAGTCCTGATTATTTCCTGGTGTTTTCCTTCCCCATTATTTTTTAGTGTTTCATTCGCCATTATTATTTTGTTCATGAAGTTTGATGATTAATTACGAATAAAAACTTCTGATAAGAATAAATAGGAAGCTCAAAAGTAACAGGTCATACCCAGTAAGTCATGTTAAGGAGGGTTACATGTTAATTGTGAAGAAAATTGTTCCAAACAATGTTTTAAATAACAAACCGGTGGGGTAGATTATCCACTCACCAATCTCGATCGAGGATCAGCCAGATCGGCAATCCGCATTGACAAGATTGGTGATCTAGAAAAAAAAGAAGAATAATTGTAAAGGATTTAAAGCTGTAAAGTGCAAGGGAAGGGGTTTGAACCCCAAAATAAGCAATAAGCAACCGCTACTACTATCCAACTAAGCTATTTCAGTTTAGTTTGGCACAGTACTTAATACTATGTACAATATAATCGAAAAACAATTGATTTCTATGAGGAATCAGCATAGTTCTGCTATTCCTGATCCAAATTCAGTGATTTTTTGAGCACCAGTTTCAATACAATATGAAATACCGGGTATTTGTTAGTTTTTTATCATTGCAACACTACCTCCTAAGGTTGAGAAAAACTCCGGGTGGTGCCCAAGCAATTTGGGCGACTAGCAACAGGTGGGAACCTGGGATTCTAAGCAACTTGACAACAATATACGCATGCATGTGCGCTCCAAATGCACATATATGCATATATCCATTTCATTTATGAATTTTTAAGCATTCTTTTTTTTTTGAGGAAATATTCTTATATTTATTTTAACGATATATATATGCAAACATTGTTGTTAATATTTAAAGTTCGTTTGTTGTATTAAAGTCCCTAAGGACTATCATTTTTGCTACTTAAGGGCACTATTGTACATTAATAAATTTAAATATGTATAAGGAAAGAGAGGGGTGTTGGGGTTAAGTTTGACCCAACATGACTCTCTCTCACTCCTCTCAACATGACTCTCTCTATTTCTCTCTAAGTGTCTTTATTCCTCTTTCTAGATCTTCTTCTTTTTCCTTTGATTTGTCTCTCTCTAAGATTCTTCATTCCTCTTTCTAGATCCCCTTCTTCCTTATCCTTTTCTTCTTTTTCCTTTAATTGACATTGTATATTAAACTTGGTATTAAAGTAAAAGACATTGGGATGGATTTTTGAAACCCTAACGATGTGATTTTACAGTATGAGGGTCTCCATCTGTTATGTAGTCAGAGACCCTAAATCTTAAAAAAAAGGTATGGAATGTAAAACCTTGATCTCACAGTTGTTTTGATGTTGGATAAGAAATCATGGATCAGGTTGGGATGGCTTGATGTTCAACCCCTTCAAGGTGTCACACCCTTGTCTGAGAGTTGTGCAACTCTTTCATTGATCATTATGGAGTTGTATGGATGGTCTCAGATCCCTTCTGGAAGTGAATTTGAGTGGCTTGTGTTGATCAGCGTGTTCACTTGAAACGTTCCAGCAGTACTGAGGTCAAATGTCTAGTAATAGCGATTGAGGCCACTCTTCCACCATCTCTAGTACCCCATGTGTGACTTCCCATATTCATGGAGATAAACCTGGAAGTAGGTTACAACTAAAGCGATGGGACAAATTATTTAGAGTGGTCATAGCCTACTAAAAAAATTCATTGGTGGAAGGGGAAAATTGGAATACATCAATGGGAAGATCATTGAACTCTTCACATAAAAAGTGGGAAACTGTAATGTCTTAGTTATTACACTCCATGCAATCATCAACTAGTAAGGGCTCCTTGTTCCTTCAAATTGACGGAGATTTGATGCTAGGCATACCAAAATTACCCTAAAAGCAAAAATATGGATCATGTGTACCAACTGAGGGAAGAAATTTCTCATCTTAGACAAGGGGAGAGTTCACTTGCAGCATATTTCTCCTTATTTTGTAGCATGTGGGAGAAGTTCGGCCCGTATCAGATGCTTAAACTAGTAAGGATGATGAGAAGAAATACAAGCAGTTTGTGGAACAAAATCATGTTTTTAGTTCTTGGGAGGATTGACAGCAGGGATTTTTAGTCGTTGCTCAACCAGGAGTATTCCTTTGTCCAAAGTGAGGAGAGTAGAAAAAGTATCATGCTGTGTGCTCAAGCAATTAATCGTTCTGTTGTCGCCTTAGTCTCCTTATCTCCTAAGAAATAGAGGGGGGGAGACCTCTGAAATTTGGAAAAAGGGGTCTTGATCAAGGAGATAAAAGTAGGTTGAAATGTGACTATTGTAGTAGAAATGGTCATATCAAAGAACTTGCTGTGATCAAGTTGGTCAGCCAGCTACATTCAACCATCCAAGTAGGTTTAATGCTCACAATGCTTCATCTTCTGGGGGATCAGAAGTCACTACCCAATGCAATCCAACTGCCACTTTTTGCTCCAAAGAAGACGATACCGGTTCCCAAAGAGTTGATTGAGAACCTTACCGAAATTAGGAGGATCATCCACTTCCTCTACTTCATCCTATGCACACTCAGGTATTCATGCTTCTACACACACCTCTCTAACTTTGCCTAGACAGTCCTCAATTATTAATTTAGGATCCGCAGTTCACATGATTGGTATGTCTTCCATGTTTTCTTCTTATTCCCTGTGTTTTAGTAGAGACAAAGTTAGAGATCATTGATGGATCCTTTTCGTTTATAGCTGGAAAAGTAACTCTAGATATTTCTCCCGAAATGTCGTTGTCATCAGTTCTTCATGTTCCTCGCTTTCCCACAAACTTAATGTCTCTTAGTAGCATTACCAAGATCTAAATTGTAGTACAACATTCTTTCCTTCCCATTGTGTTTTTTAGGACCTGGATACGAGGAAGACAATTTATAGTGGTCATGAAGCTAGTGGTCTCTGCATTCAGTCCAACACCAACGCTAATAAAGATTGAATTTGGTAGTGGCATCTCCATCTTGGTATTTATCCTTTCATACATCGGACGTTTTGTTTCGTGAGGTGTTTATTTCAAGAAGTGTGTTAAAGCTTCAATGTGAGGTATGTGAACTGTCAAAACATTATAGAAACTCTTTCTACCGAGTAATAACAAAACAATTGTTTCTTTTGCTATTGCTCACTCAGATGCAATGAATGAAAATTCGACTGCCTTGCTGCCTAGGCGGCTTGGCCAACAAACTACCAACGCATAGCCTAGGCGGTGGGGTCTAGGCGGGCATATGCCTAAGACGGTCAAAGCGGGTGCCCACCTAGTGCCATCTCTTCAATAAAACTAAAAAGAAAAAGAAAATTTAAATCCACCCAAACAAAAATAAGGCTTGGTATTGCCCTCTCTCTCTCTCTCTCTCTCTCTCTCTCTCTCGGGTCCATGTGCTCTCTCTACATATGACAAGAAGAAGAAGAAGATGGACTCCAAGTGTTCACTGTGCGGCCTCTCTCTCTCTCTCTCTCTCTCACATACTCATGAAGATACACATGGGACCCATATGGTCCCTCTTTACATGTAAGAAGAAGAACTAATTACTCATGAAGATACACATGGACCCAAACCTCCAGGTGTTCGATGCAAGGACCCTCTCTCTAACACTCTCTCTCTCTCTCTCTCTCTCACACACACACACATACAAATCCAAAAGAAAAAAAAAATGAAAAAAACAGGGCGATCTTAAGAATTTCATGTGAGACCTCACGCACACATACATACTAAACATTCTCTCTCTCGACATATCCTCCAAGTGTTCGAGACTCTCTCTCATAAATATAGATCCAAAAGAAAAAAAACGAAAAAAGATGATGATTTTTAAGAATTTCATGTGAGACCTCACGCACACACATACGTGCACATGCACACATACACACTAAACACATAGACACACACACACACAAAACAACAAATGGACCCCACCCCAACCCCTTCCCTTAGGGCCGCCTTTGTGTCTGGGCCCCCCCCTAGGGTGCCACCTCCACTTTTTTTAACATTGCTCAGATGTTTGGGGTCCCTTTCCTATTACATCTAGTTTTGGTTACTGCTATACTGCGATGTGTGATTTGATATTTGTGGATAATTACGCTCAGTGTACCTAGATTACCACATGAAGACCAAAGATGAAGTTCTAAATATCTTCAAGGTCTTTTGTAAGATGATACTCAGTTTGACACTAAAAGGTACTTGGATCTGATTAAGGTGGGGGTATTGAAATCAGAAGGTGTTGTCCTAAAGAACATGGTACATAACTTCAAAATCTTGCTCATACAAACAAAGGGAGGCCTGTAAAAAAGGGGGCCTCTAGGCTCTTGAGGGTAATATTTGGGGGTTCTGTTGGTTACTAAAACCCCAAGATTGAGTGCATAAATATCACCAAACCCTAAAGCAAGAAATGAAATACACCAACTTCTCAAAACCCAATCCAACTCGGCTCGAATTGGTGACCTCTAGTTGCTCAAAGGCCTCTTTTGCAACCACTTTTAAGTCTCAAAAAGTTTTGGATGGAATATTTTCTGATTTTGCAAGAAATCGAAAATTTAAAAAAAAAATATCTTAAAAACTACAAATTCTTGTTTGTTAGGGTGTTTTTCGAGCAAGAGATGAACACAAATGGGTTTTAGGCGGCTCCACCTCTTCAAATTATGCCCTAGACAGAGGGCCTGTTTCATCTGGCTGCATAGGCATCCCTAAAGCGCCTAGGCGAGTGCCGGAGTACCAACCCAGATAGGGCCCTGCCTAGGCCCTCTTTGCTTTGGTGGCCTCCTAGGCTACCTAGGAGACCAGGTGGCATGATTTTTGTTCATTGGTTCTTTCTATTAATATAATTCCCTAAGAACTTATTTGTCATTTTCCTTACTTAAGGGCACCATTGTATATTAGTAAATTTAATAATAGTAATAACAACAATAATAATATATGTATCTATAATGGAAGATGTGGGTTCAGTTAGATCCATCTCTCTCTCTCTCTCTCTCTCTCTCTCTCTCTCTCTCTCTCTCTCAGCTTCTTCATTCCTCTCTAGATCTCTTCTTCCTTATCCTTTTTCTTCTTTTTCCTTTGATTGTTGTTGTATATTTTAACTAATATATGTGTGGATGATAATGATGGTAAATGCTTGAATGCTGCAAAACAAATTGAAATCATTGCATCATATTTCACACCTGTAATTATTCAGTTTTCACTTGATAATATAAGATTAGGTTAACTAGTGCAGAAGAAAGACATAACATCCATATTTACATATTCATAAAGCAATAAAAGTACTCAAATATTAAATAATTGAAATGACAGACAAATCCACAACCTCAAGTTCATAATTATAGACTCGAATCTCTAAATACACTCCAAAATCCAAAGTTCCAATTTGAAAACCACAAAAACAGCGGAAGTAACAAACGTAAAATGATACAAAAGAAGTTAAAAAAGGATTTAGTCTTCAATCTCATCTCCAAAAAAAAAAAGGTTTATACAGATTTCTCAAATATTTTTGATCTAAAAAAATTCACAAACTGAAGGTTTTTTTTTTATTTTATTTTTTGAGTTTTTTTTTTTGTGGAGGTCGGGGGGAAGACAGGACGCAAGAAACCAGTCTCAAACCAACTTTTTGGTTGGGCAAACCCTGCCACTAGGCACCAGGTGCCTGCCTTGGCAGCCACCCAGGGTCCGGCTGCGTAGGTTTTAGTCGACACTTTGTTTAACACTGCTACCTGCCAAGGTCGATTCCCATTGCCAAACTACCCAAAAAAATAGATATATTCAGCAAATTCATATGCATCACCCTCCAAAAGATAAAGCAATGCTTATGGAAACCTGTCATTTCCCGGATCAAGAACACCATCAGGTGGTTCCAGTCGATCTCTGCAAGAAATCCATTAATCTTTTCACCACCGTGTGTATGAGCGTCCGTCTATGAAATCCTCTCTAGTTTATACTGACTATTGAGCAATTACTTGGTAAGGAGGTTTCACATTCTCTCTAGTTGCTTTCATGTTTTATGCTTGTTGTAATGATAAAATCATCCATTCAATGCACACTGCCACAAAAATCTCAGACAGCCTGAATTCGCAGTAGACATGATTCATTCGCTGGGTAAGTTAAGGCTAATTTCAAGCCAGTAGACTATGATAGAAAGAGAAATCAGCATTGAACAGTATAAAATAACTGCATCAGAAAAGAATGCAAGTTTCTAAGACTGACCTCCCCAAACTTCGCATCAGTTGAAAGACTTGTCACTGAATCCCTAATCCAATATGCACAATAAACAGGATGAGATCTAATCTTCAAGATATCACAGGAAAATCACAGCACCAAAATATGTAGAAATAAAACTTCAAAGTTAAATGACTACAGAAATTATGAGTATTCATACAAAACTTTTCTGTCAATAACCCTGATACCAACCTTGAATCAACACCCTTGATATAAGTGGCAAAAACCCGGCATTTTCCATCAGTTGATGCTGTTGCGAGCAGAACCTGTATTCAGGATAGGACAATGGAAATAGAAAACTGCTTAAAGGCATGCTTAAATTGCAAGCACAGACTCAAGTTTAAACAGAAGAAATAAACATTAAACACTACAATTTCTACAATGAGATAAGAAATAACATCGTCCAGCCACACTGTATCCAATTGTTCATGAACATAGCTCAAGAGAGAAAGCATCAGTCCCAGAACAGATTGCTCTGCATTTTGCTACCCCAATCATTGTCGAGTCCCTTTATTGCATGCCATGATTTCCCTCATTGAAGGTATGAATCAAATCCGAATATCATATACTTGCATGACAGCCATAAGCAAGGCAAAAAAAATTTCTTGGGGTCCAACATAAAGTTGTCAGAGCTAAACTAACAGAACTGTATGACATTTATAATTGCACTGCAAAGAAAAAGATACTGAGAATTGACTCAGACACTCTAATGCAACTATGCAAGTGCCATTGAACATAAATGTATTACATGTCCCATCCATCACATCGTATAGATTATTTCTGCCAAATCATCAGTCTATCATAAATTAGAAGCATCATATAAGAAATCTAGGTTGAGATTAACTATGAAGATAAACTTTCAAATAACACCAGAATGATGTGATTTTTCTTCTTGGTACTTAGTATATACTATGGCCATTCTTCTACCATTTACAGAACAGGGCTATGAAAGAAATCTAACATACATAACTTTCTCAAAGGTGCCCCGATCTATCACTTGATGCCCTAGTAAATATGAACTTAAACAAAGAAGCACTATGAATAACTGAATTACCGATCATGCTAAATATCCTCAAAAAATAACATGATATTACACATTCCCCATTAGCTACAAGAGCATGTTCTTAGACCACCACAAAAAATTTCAAAAACAGGAGATTTATATTTTCAATTCCTCTACACCTAATGCAGAATAAGCAATTTGGGAGAAGAGAAATCTGAACAAATATGACATATTAACATAGCAAGCATGAGCTTGCAAAATAGTAACATGCATAGAAAGTGAAACAAATCAACTATGTTGGCATGAAAAACATATAGGATTCCAAAGCAAAACTGCGCACTAATATGAGCATTGATGAAATCTAAAAGAAAATATTTTAAATAAGAAGATAACAATCCAAAACATTTGTCAACTATTTTAAACAGAAGTGTGTGACACTAGGTTCCTCCATTTGAAATGAATCCAAGAAGAGATAAACATGGTAAAGCTAGGATGGCACAAACGTACATTATTGGGATGCCATGCAATACTTGTCACTGATGAATTATGCTTTTTCCGAATGAGCTTACTCACCCACCTGAGGAAATACTAGTGGTCAAATTGCAGATTACATAAGTCAAATATATTTGATTAAGAAACATACAGTTACAAATTCCACTATGTTCTCAGCAACTATGATTCCTTATCAGTTTTTATGTTGGCAGCACTATGAATGTTTACCAATTCTTTTGTTCGCATCATTCAGCAATTTGGATGCTCAAACCAATAAAGACAGCAACTCGAATGCTACGATAAGAAATTTTGGATAATAACATTTACCATACATTTCATGATCATAACGGCTACAAGTGCATCCAAAACAGTTGACGCTAAAAATGTGTCCTTTCCATATGTGCCATAAAAGCCAGCAGAGTGAATGGTTACTCAAGTGGAGAGGGGTCAGATGTTGCTGCCTGCCTAATTCACCCAATATGGAAGCAAACTTTTTAACTGTCTAGAGAGAGGTCATGCACAGGAAATAAGTTAAAACAAGGGATTGGAATACAAGAATGCAATTGGTAAGGTGAGTAAGCAGCTCAAGGGCCTTAAGTGGTATTTGAGGGACTGCGTGTGTCTGCGCAATATCTTTCTTTTTTTTTTCTTTTTTTTTTCTTTTGGAAGAAACTGTGTTGGTGCATGTGTTTGCATAGTGTACGCACCTATATATCAAGTACTCAATCATAGTTTTTTTTTTTTTCTTTCTGTTTTCTGGCCCTAAATTCCGTCCTGTCCTTGGAGTCAACAACACAATTTCAATGTAGGAAATCCCAGACAGCCTGATGTCAACTCCCAACATTTGACAGGCATTACGTCTGGATTACTCACAGCACAGTGTGAGCAAGAGATCGTGGCACTCTCCCTTCTATGTGGAGCATTGCTACCAAAATCTCTCCCCCCAGGTGGCAATTCTGCTTTGCAATCCCAATTCAGCGATTCTGTCAATGAATCTTTGTGGAACCGTTTCCTTAAAGTTAGAATCATGGCAATTCTGTTTTGCAATCCCAATTCAGCGATTGCGCCAAGGAATCTTTGTGGAACCTGTTTCCGTAAAGTTAGAATCTTGATTCCAACATTTATTGAATCTCGATTCCACATTCATTGAATCTTGATTCCACATTTACTGAATCTCGCTTCAATTTTTTTGGAATCCAGATTCCACAACATCAAATATCGTGCTTCCTAAGTGTAAGAAACTGTGATTTGTTCCACATGGAATCTTGCTTCCACCTTCATAGAATCTCAATCAAATTTTTTGGGAATTTAGATTCAATGAACATGGAATCTCACTTCAAATATTTATGAAATCCGGTCTGAGTTATTTAGAATTCGGATTGGAGAACATTGAATCCCATGGTTCATATAATAAATAATAATCTGATCAATGCATTTTGAACTTTGAATCAACATTCAAATGCAAATCTCTAGAGTTTACAAGTTTTTAACAAAGTACTATACTATCGGCCTTTGCAGGTAAGTTAAAGCGAGCTACAACTTGGGCCATCTTAGAATTAACAATTAAGTACTTCATATCTTCACTTTCCTTGCATAATTAGAAATCATAAGGTCCATAACCCTCACTGTTGATGGGAATTTAAGTGTCAAAGCATCAAGCAACTCTACCTGGACACCCTCATCTCAAGGTAGAAGGTGCATTCATATTTTGGCTCCAAATGACCATTAAAGCCAATAGCAATATTCGTTCTTTATTGACTCAATTCATTAAGTGTGCATGTAGTTTTGTAAACACATCTCAATGTCCCTAGTGGACTATGAGTGTTTGCTAATTGTACTAAACCCAAAATACATATCTTTTTTTTAAACTTCATTACTAACGTATCAAGCATTTCTACTTATTCAATCCATAACCTCAAAAAACCTCAAATCTAGTAATACGGCCACTTGACCTTGATTCCAACATTGTGATTGAGGCGTAATACATCTATTTCAATACCAGGTGAACCCTTGTTCTAGTCATTAGAACTTTGAGGATCTCTATTCCAATCCAGGGGAACCATGGCTAAGCATACTCAGCACCCGGTGGAAAGACAGACAAATGAAGGTTGCGAAGCTTCTCTCGCAACAGAAGCATTTCCTACTGCTTGCTACAACGAACGAGTGGAACAAGGGGAACAACTTAGGTTATGATGGTTACGGTTTAGGTTAGTTATAAAGGGGCTCCCCCTGTTTGCTTTTGCTTAGCCTTATCTTATAAGCCTTGCTAGGATAATTCATAAGTTGAGGACGTTGGGACTCCGGTCAGACTTTCAAAGAACAGATAGATGGAAGGCATGGATGTACCTATAACGAGGCTTTTCTTCATGGGTGCTTCAAGGGCGGGAAGAAAGATTTGTGCCAGAATAACAGATGCCAAAAACTATTCTTGCATAAATTTACTCTAGAACCTCGAAACTTATACCCGTGAAATACGCTTCCAATTGATTTATGTTGTGGTTTCTAAGTTGCAATCCCATAGATGCAGTAATCTCGATTCCAATTGGGTTGAAACTCGATCCTTTTGAGGTAAGAATCTGAATTCCAAGGGTTTGAAACTCGTTTCCATTTCAGTTGGGTTGAAACTTAATTCCAAAATGGTATGAATTTTAATTCCAATTGGGTTGAAACTTGATTCCAAAGAGGTAGGAGCCTGATTCCATTTGGATTGAAACTCAATTCCAATAAATTAGGAATCTCATTTCCTGCAATGCACCCTGTATGGACAGCGGTTCTGACGATAAGAATCTTCCAATTCTGATATTCCAATTCCTAAATTGATTTGAAATCTCAGGCATTTCTAACAACTATGATGTGGAGTATTCTCTTCACAATGTATTGATTCCACAGGAGTAAGTGAAAAAGAAAATATGAAGATTAATTGTATGGTTGCATTGTTACCTTGTTTTGCTAATATTTGTAAGAAACAAGTAAACAACAAACAAGATGACACAATAAACTGTAAAAATATTATCATCGTCATTATCATCCAAGCCTTATCCCAACAATTTGAGGTCAGTTACACAAATCTTGTTCCACCATTATGCTCTATTACAGGTCATATCCTTATTCAGACCATAAGTCACCATATGTGAAAGCAAATTCAGGCTTGCCATTGTAAGTTATTATTGGTACCCAGGACCCTCTACCAAGCCTGAAAAAAGCTCCAACCAAATGTCTCCGAACCCACAAATGTCAGCCACTGAGATAGACGGTAATAAGCAACATAGAGTAGAAATTATTTGGTTGTAACAATGAAGAATTAAAGACAACACCTCTGATTATCATGAAATGAAATGACCCAGTAACATTGCCCATCAGTCAGAAACTCAGATCTGTGAAGACAGATTGCATGACCTGTTCTCCCCTCAGGGCACCAAGTGAATCGGATATTGCTATGCTCATATGAGCACATTCGCCATTCCCAGCTATATGAATAAAAAACCTTTAAAGGCTTAACCAGGGATCACAAACAAGACAGGACACATCCTACTGCAAATTCATGTCATCGTGTTAAGAAAGTATCCTTCAATCACAAGAGAACAAAGAAAATAACTAAGATATGTGCAGAAAGCAGTCCACCATACAAGAGTTTTCACTAAGATACAGAGACAAATAAACTACAGGTGCTCTAACCACAATGATTTTATGTCTGTCTTGATCTGCCAGTACATCATCTGATAACAAAAGAAGACAAAATAACTTCAAATCGCAGTCTGACAAAATGAAGCAAAAAATAAATGGTCAGTTACCAGTCATTCTCTGGCTCGTAGTAGCAGATACAAACAGTTTTAGCTCCACTTCCAACCGCAAACTTGTTTTCTGAGAAATGCAGCAAATTCATTTAGATATCTGTTCCAGAAAATTATGACAAAATCTATATCCAGAAGGTCAATTAACCGAAGCATAACATAAATTTTATGTCATATCTCTGAATAGATCAGATAACTGCTCAACAAGATAAAAATAAAAAGATTATATGTGATTATTGGTATGTTCAAGATGAATATCTCACAAAGAAGCACTTCTAGAGTTTCTCGAAGGGTGTAACTCCTCAAGTGAGAAGGTACCATTTAAGATGCTGTATATGTGGCTTCAATATCCCTTGAGGAGACAGACAACAAACATCTAGAATTTTAACAGGAAATTTAAAACCCTTCAACAACTGCAAAACACAGAATCCATGGATGTGCACCTCTCATGAAAATCATGATCACAGGGAGTGTTCCAAGGAAATGGTGTTCAGGCTAAGAGAATAGATCCTTGTCATTAATGATTGTATCATTTGGGACAGACGTGTGGCAAGTGGAACACATTAAATTCAAGGAAACATGTGAGGCAAGGAACAAGACTTCACTGAACATGGCATTTTCACTGTTTGTGTATAATGTCAACACCATTCAATGCAGAACCAAGGGCAGATGCCATAGCTGCAAAACTGTATGAATTAAAAAAATGCTCAGATACCAATATTAGAGACTGGATTTCAAAGAGAAATGTAGCTGAGACAAATGAGTAAATTGGGTTCTTTTACGATGTCATGGAGGAATTGGGAAAATCAGAGTGCTTAAAGACTGACAAGTGGATGGATAGGAAGAATTTCTGCATCATATATTTCCTGAACCACCACTTCAAATCATCCATGCTTATGAAGGTTATAGATGTTAGAACAGCGATTTTCATGCCTTATTTCAATTGTTTAATGGTTATCATACAATTCATTCTCAAAATGTTATCCAGTGTACACGATAAACAGTTCAAATAATTACAAAGCTGCATGTAAAGAGCTAATTAGCATATATGACACAGCATTAGGCCCATGCTCGGCATACATGTTTAAGACCAACCCAATTCAAATAGGGCCAGGCACCATGTGTTGGAACATGAGACCCAACCAGGGTTGGAAACAAGCAAGTCTTAAAAAGATTTGCCAAGTATTTTGTAGAACCCAAACATTACCCAATTTTTAACAAAAATAGGACATCATACATAACATATGATTCTGAGGTAACACTTACAAGTTGCATATATATTGATATTGAAATATTTAGCAGACAAGCCACTAATTGGTTATAAGAGCAGGAACACTTCCCCAGTTCAAGGCTCCTGCAACTGTGAGCTAAAGGTTGAGTAAGGCAGGAAAGGAAGAGTTGGAAAGGCAAGATTAAGAGTGAGAATAGCTACAACAAGCACAGTAAAGAAAGCAGGCGAAGGAAAGTGAAAAAGAAGAGAAATGCCAGGAGCAGCAGGAAGGAAAAAGAAGTGTGCATTATGGTTAGGGAAAAGAAGGGAAGAGAAAATAATGATTCAAAGTTTCTCAATCAACAAATTTCAAAAGCGCAAGTCAAAAACAGTGGCAATGGAAGACCGGAGAGAACCCAAGGAAAATGCACGCAGTCACGTACTTCATATGACACAAGACAGATCCAAACTTGAGCCCTTGATTACAACTACAGGCCATAGGACCTATTGCATGTAACAATTCTAAGAAGAAATAAGTTTGCATTTCACTAGAAGTAGTTTCAAACAGTGTTTTAAAACACAGGTCAATAAGGTGGCACGGATCCCGATACTGAACAGAGGGATAGGCAATCGGGTTCAAATTCTACTTGTGACACAAAAAACACCATATAAGGAAAACTCCTATGTAAAAACAAAATCTTGTTTTCTTTTGATGAATAGTACTACCACTGGTTTTTGTACCTTTGGGACTCCACTGCACACAAAGAGCAGCACGATTCAGCCTAAGAATGACAAGTGTTGGCACCCACTCAGGGCCATCTTGGTTCCAAACATATCTGAAAAGATAATCAGGGAAATAAATGGTCAAAGACCAGAAAACCTTACATTCACATGTTTTTAAACCATAACAAATGCTAATCAGATGAGTGGTTCCTTACGAATTCCGATCATGTGACACTGTTACAATCTTATTAGATCGTGAGCCCCAATCTACTCCAGAGACAATCTGATCATGCTGGAAGACAATGGAAAAATCATGTAATCCTTGGGCATATAAACTTAAAAGTCATTCAACAGTACAAATTACTGCAAGTTTTTATCATAACAAAGAAATGACTAACAATTGAAAGGAAAAAGGCAAGTGTATTTCTTTTTTTTTTTTTTTTTTTTTTTTGGGATTAAGCAGCATAAAGCAAGTCAAACCTATAATTGTTGCACTTTATAATGTTTGTCATATAACCTATAAGCATAATCGCCTAAGTAAAAGTTTTCTTAGATGAGAAACATATCAAAATCTACCTTTTGAAGAACGTGTACCCTTTCCCACTTGTCTGGCAAGACTCTATAGATATGAACTTCATTGCTATTTGGGCAAAATGCAAGCACTACAAAAGAAATTCATAGATCACGTCTATAGCAATTTAAGATGTGCCACTGTTTTTGGCAGAATGTTTTCAAACCAGCACAAACCTGCAGATTATTTGAGAGAAGCAAAACAAGCACTTCCTATAGGTCAATGCATCTAATTTCGGAAAAATGCGAGCACCACAAAATAAATTCATAGATCACGTCTATAACAATTTAAGATGTGCCACTGTTTTTGGCAGAATATTTTCAAACCAGCACAAACCTGCAGATTATTTGAGAGAAGCAAACAAGCACTTCCTATAGGTCAATGCATCTAATTTTAAGTGTGTAAACAACCAAGAGAAAAGTTGCAGTGGGTCTAATCCAAATGTCAAAGCTGAAACAGCTATCAATAAAACGACAATTTATTGAGTATGACTGAATTGGAAACAATCAAACAATAGAAAAGAAAATTATAAAAAATGGTCCGAAATTTGATTCTTAAGAACAGAACTATTAATTAAAAATTCAATTAAAGCCAAAATCTAGTGCCACAAATAAAACATTCGCATAATTTTTTTAATATTTTTAGATCAAGCATTGTAATTGCAACTAACCGCAAACAAAACGCCCATAAATAAACACAACACGTGATGAACAAGATGCGGTTCACCATGTCCACAGGAACCATATGACCAAGAATGTGTAGTAACTTGCAACAGAAGATCGCACTCTACTCTCAATAGGAGACCAGCAAAAAACTCCAATAATCCAACTGGTTGAAAACCGAGAGAAGGATGCAAAACATAAAGTTTACATAATTAGGAAATCCAGCAATCTTTGCCTCCATGTTATCTTTTACACAGTTATAAATGCTGAAGAACTTCAATCTCGAGTCCCACACTATGAGGAAGAGGCAGCATTCTGCATCTTGAACATGACCTGAGACATGGCTCTCCATGAATCATAGGTGCATGATTCAGATAACATACATTGCAAAAGCTCTAGTTCTTCACTATGAATGATGTATGAGCTGCAAAACAAGGACTCAAATGATGGGACCACCAGCAGTTCCCTTCATCCTTCTTCCTTTTCTTCTAACATTTGAATGACCACCACTACAGTAAGAGCTATTTGTTTAGTAAGTGGATAGGTATGTTAAACATATGTTTAGCAGAAGTCATATCTAAGCTTACATTAGCCACTCTCCAAAAGCACATATATTGATAGTAGTTTTGAACATCAGGTAGGAAACCAATTACAGCCGGTTGCTCATAAGAGCAGCCAAACATGGCCAACATCAAGGAAACAAAAAGAAGATGAACAGTTTGGAGTTTTGGACAAAGTCGGCAGAAGAGGATCAAATCCTACCTATCAGGGAACCTCTAGTTGTGCATGGTACACATACACACACACACATGCACAAACTAGGTGGTGGAATTTAAAAAAGGAGAAAACATACTTATTTAGGAATAAATTGATAAAAGAATGACAATGAAATTCTGAGGACGAAGTTAATGTTATGTGAAATAAAATCGTTGATTGCATAACGAAAGATGCAAAAAGAGATTATAGAAGAATGTACAGAGAAAAGGCATTCAGATAAGGACACTTGGTGGTAGAGTGATGAAGATAAAAAATCTACTAATAAAAAACGACTATGTAAAAGAGCTTGGCAATGGAATAGAAATGATCAAAACTTAAGAAGATCATAAAAAGCGAAGAAAAAAGCTAAGAAAATACTAAGGCTAAGTTTAAGGCATATGATGACCTCTACAATAAATTGAGCACAAGAGAAGGCGAAAAAGATATCTTCAAACTAGTAAAAATGAGACAGAGGAAGTGTAGGGATCTGAATCATGTTATATAGGTTAAGAGAGCAAGGATCAGAGGGTCCTGGTGAAGGATGGCGAGGTCAATGAAAGGTGGAGAATTTATCTTTAAAAATTGTTAAACTATGGGAGCACATCGTTAAGTGGAAACTTTGACATAAATGAGGTAGGACGCCATAGATACATTCATACTTTAGGGCCAAATGGTATCCCAATAAAGGTTTGGAAGTGCATGGGAGAGATTGGCATATTCTGATTGACCAAGTTTTTCAACAAGATCTCGAGAATAAAGAAAATGCTAGACGAGTGAAAAAAAGACATATAGAATCCTACAAACTATAGAGGGTACTTATGAGCAACACCATGAAGCTGAGGGAGAGAGTGATTGAGCAATGACTACAACATTAAACGAGTATAATTAGAAAATCAGTTCAGTTTTATGCCAGGGATAGGACCACATCAAACAAAGTTAGAATTTTGAATGGATGCTCTAAAATTTCATCATCATCATCAAAAAAATTTCCCAACTAATTAGGGTTTGCTACACGAATCCTGATCCACCATTCTGCTTTATTAAGGGTCATATCCTCAGTGAGGCTTCTCACTACTTCCAACCATGTCCTTAGTGATGCTCTAGAATTTAAATTAGCTGAACTAATAAAGAATATATGTAATGCAAGTTTAGTTATAATAGGAGTACAAACAAGGAACTAGTTAAGCTTGACGGTCAAAAAGTACCTAAAAGAGATTATTTTTGATGTATTAGGTCAATAATCCATGAGAATTGAGAGATTGAGGAAGATGTTGAGCATAGAATTAGAGTTGGGTAAACGAAATGTATATGTGCTTCCAGAGTCTTAAGTGATCATCACATACTAATGAAACCGAAGGGGAAGTTCTTTAAGAACGGTTATAAGACCACCCATGCTTTATGGGACAAAATGTTAAGCAATCAAGAAACAACATATTCGTAAAATGAGTATAGCTGAGATGAGGATGGTGCGATGGATGAGTGGCACGACAAGACATGATATAATTCGGAATGAATACATGCGAAAAAATTTGAGGGTGGTTCCAATAGGCGATAAGATGAGGGAAAGTAGACTTAAGTGGTCTGACCATATGCCGCGTCAACCTAGAATAACACTGATTATGAGAGGCGATATGGTAGAAATGGAAGGTCTAAAAGGGCAAAGGGAAAGCCCAAAAAGACATGGATGGAAGTAGTACGAAGAGATGTGGTGACTCACGGTCTGACTAAGGGTATAGCCATTGATAAAGAGCAATGGCAGAATAGGATTCGTGCAACCGACCATAAATAGTTGGGACGAGGCTTGGATGATGAAGATGACACCCACACACATCATCATCATCAAAGCCTTATCCCAAACACACACACATATTATTGTTATATTGTTTCTAAACAAAAGAATAAGTAATATATTCTATGACAACATTTTCAAGTTTCTTCATTCTATTATAAAAAATAATAAATCATTTTTTTTTTGAGAAAGTAAAATAATAAATCATTGTTACATCACCTTTATGGGGGTGGCTTTGGGATGATATTCCCAGGGTGGTTGTATTAGTACCTAAAAGGTTGTGCATTTCTTACAATGATGATTTTGGATTGGCCCAAAATTCTTAAAGGCAGATGCCACACTGGAACCACAATGGTTGTCATCAGTGGCAAAGATGTCTTTGACTCGATATGTTTCTAGGGGTTTGTGTTCCCATGCAAGTGTTTCCAACTCGAATCAGACAACATCCACATAGAGATTTTCCAGTTGCTAGTAAAGTGTGACTAGGTGTCACGATGGTGATAAGATTCATGAAATGACTACAATGGATATCCTAATTTGACTACAAAGCTAGTGCACCCCCTAAGGAGATCCCATAGGATCAAAGATCCTGTGGAAAATGTGAGGGTCTCTCGCAATATGAACTTTAGGTATTAGTATAAATCATGGGTAACAAAAAATGTGTCCCATTTGGCTTGATCCCTTAAGAGGGATCTTTGGAGAAGTCGATTTCTCTCCTCAGTTTGAGTTTTGATTTTTTATCAAGCCATATATCATGGAGTTCCTCTTACTATCTAATAGATCCCAGATAAGATCTTTAACATAAGGTCTTCCTTCAGCCAAGGGTTCCTTCATGTATGCTATTGAATAGGAACTTTTATAAGTTGTCATTGGCTCACCTTACTCTCTAAGTGCATTAGCAAAATGTGAAAGCAATTCTGAAACATGGAATTCGTTTGGAAGAAATCAAGTATCTAGAACATATGTTTCCATCGTTTTAGCTATGTAATCAAACAAGGCATTCAGGACATATAGCTTAGAAAATGTCTACAACTTGCTCTTCATGCATAATGTGAGACTAATGGAACCATAAGAACATGAGCATCTAATTAATGTCAAGGTAAAGAAGAAATGACCTGCATAGTGGCCTCTTTAAATTCCATACATTCAACATCCTCATTTTGGCTTTTAATTGTAATTCTATTTTTCATAAATTTCACATTTTTATTTGCCCTTCTAAAACAATTTGATAGAATTTTTCTGCAGCTTACTCCTTAACTTTGTCACACCAGAATGTTGCATACCAAGCCATGATATGCTTTCTTAGACTACATCCTAAATTCCACACATTTTTTGCACCTTACTGAATAGTAGCATACAAAAACCAAATGTAATCAAAGGAGGGATTGTAGGTTCTTACATTTTCTTGAACTGGAAGACACTAGCAATGACATCCAAGAGATTCTAGCAACAAAAGCCAACCAGCAGAAGCCTTGGATCCCATATAATCGCTCTCCAATTAATTCCTTCAAGTAGTCTATCATTTGAACAACTAATCCGGACATCTTAGACAGCATGGTAGCATTCAAAACAGACTACCTTCGATAAACTGGAAATAAGCAATAGATCCTAGCAATTTTTTTCCTTGTTTTTCTGATGGGTAGATTTCTACCAGTTACTAGACTCGAAAGAGAACATTTCAGGAATCCTAGAGGTACATCAAGAAACAAATCCTCACCCAATTTCATAACTAGAACCTTTTCATCTTCTTTAATATAGAGGACATCAAGCAGCTGAAATCATCAAGCTATGGACTCTTACATCAATCTTTCATTTAACCGCAAAACCCAACTCTAGACACGCAGCCATCAAACTCCCATTATTTCTCCATAGACTATGTTATTCATCATATCCACTTTGTTTTATTCTTTCACAGACCATTCATATCACTTTACCTTATAGAATCAATAAAGATCTATGTCCTGCAAAACCAAACCTAGAACCATCATATTCTAGGTGCCACTCAATGAAAAATCTCACTTTATATCTCAGCCAGCACACATGCTCTCCCCCAATTCACTCAACAAGTAATTGGACAAAACAGTCAGAGACATCTTAATGAGAATAGCGTTAGTTTTTGAGACAGAAACCTCAACTTCCACACGGTATTTATTAGACAAATTATCAATTGGTGAATAGTAACCCCAATTCAATAAAAGCTCCAAAAATCATAACACACATCAGAAAAATGATATCAAAACCACATACTACTATCAGTTTAGCAAAAATTCAAGAGAATAACAAATCCAAGATCATATGAAACTCATAAAAAATGCAATATATTTCTGCTATAATACAGGAAAATCTTTAATCCACCATTAAAACATAAGAATTCACAATTCCAGTGGCTAACAATCAGTACAAAACGGAAAATCAAAAAGTAATTACTGGTGTGATCGGGACTCCAGGCATGGCAAGTGATGCACTGAGCCAACAAATGAACAGAAACAGCAGCCATGCCTACAAAAAAAAAAATCCAAAAAAAATCAATTACACTATAAAAGCAGAAACTGAAACTAAAAATCAACAAATTAAAAATCGATAAATTACTAATAGAAGTATTATAAAGCGATAAGTGGGAAAGCCACGATCGCACCAAAATATCAGACTAAAGGAGGAAGCCAGAAAATAAATGGAGAATAATAATCTAACTACAGGGAAAAATAGTCGCTAGAAATAAGTAATTGGGAGGGATAACATTTTTCAACAACTGAAAATACCGGAAGCTAGGGCCAATTAAACAACTGAAAATACCTAAATCTAGGGCCAATTAAAGAACTAAAAGGAACGGGATATACACAGAGAGGAGAGAGAGACCTATTTTATAGAGAGAGAGAGCTGATATTTTAGATGAGAGAAAGAGACCTGTCTGGTCAGGGGCTGGAGGGGAAAAGAGGAAGTGATGTCGCAAGAAACAGATTCAGCAAATGACAGTATACCACATGTCTTTCCGTCATGACCACAGTGCCCTTGGCTTTGTTAGTGGGATGCTTGTTTAACTCACTCTAATTATTTGTGCTCCTCATTTTCGTGGTTTTAATATTATTGCTAGTGATGAAGGATAGGGATCGTGAGTTTTGGCTTTAATATTTTGACATATCTTTAAAAAAAAAAGGTAATGCCATGGGTGTGGGACTTGGATGAATGGGTTATTGATAACTTTCAAAGATATGTGTCAAAATTTAATGGTGATTCTTTGAATGCTTATATGGATGTGAGAGGGTTTTATAGTATTATTACTCATAAAAAATATATAAATAAACTATTTATTTTTAATACAAGAAGGTCGGAATCATTTTTGTCCATCACATTATAAATCGATGGTTATATGTAATTAACTAAACTCAAAGTTCTAAAATAAAGAAAAATGATCGAATTTTGTAAAGCACCCTAAGCCATCCAATTAAATATTTAATGGCTAGGCGTATTTTTTACTTTCTCTAGCAAATAAAGGGGAATTCTAAGATCACCATTAGAATGATGTATCCTAGAATAACCAATGATTCTATAATAATATAATAAAATAATATTAAAAAATCATGTTAAAGCTACTGGTTTCACCTTGATGTTTAAATGTACACTATTATTATTCTAATGAACAATCAGGAAAAAATAAAGTGTGAAAACACAACTTAGAAAGTTTTCTTTAACCCAAGCAATATAAAATGTTCATTTCAATTAGATGCTTAGATCTAGACTTTAAAATGATCATTTTTCTTTCAAAATATTAGATAGCCTTATTATCATTAGATTAATAATTTTAAAAAAGAAAAATTGATTTTGAATATGTAAAAGCCTAGACCTTGAAATTTATTATATGGATGGTCTACATTCATTGTTGGATGGAACTCATTTTCATCATACATATAGTGAAAATTTAATTTTATTTTTTGAGATTGACTATTGGGATGAAGAGAGTATGTGTGTAAATTTTGCAACCATACAAATGCTACACACATGGTTTTCTAGAAGTGTTGTTATCATATAGGGTGTCAATTTTATACTATAGAAATAAGATGCCCCTCAAGAATCCATTGAAAATGTTGTTCTGACATTGAAAAATCTAATCGATCATCTCAATCTCAAGATATTTGGATATGGAAACAAAAAGAGGTTTCTATTCTTAAAAATACCAAAATTAGGGTTGGGTTTTAAGGTCGTACACCAAGACCGAACTGGAGGTTGACGTGTTTTAAGGTCCTACAATAAAACCAAAAGGTGTAATACCTATTGAGATTATGCGACTGGGACAAAAATGGGGTTGGCATGTTTTAAGGTCACACACCAAGACCCAAATTAATGCGTTTTAAGGTCATGCCTTAAGATCGAAAGGCGTAATGCCTTTAAAGGCTATGTAGTGCATCTTGCAATGTACAATCTGAACCATCTATTTTTTTTAAAAAATAAGCATTTATAAATCAACTCGATCTGCACTATTTTTAGAGCTTAATTAGGGGTAAAAATACATTTTTACACTATCTTAAGGATTTTTGGCACTGAAAAATGCATCTTTAAGATAAATTTAGAGGTGTTCCCTACAATGATCATTTAAGGCTGACACCTTGTATGTATCTCCCTCTCTCTCATGTGCCTTACTGTGATCATTTAAGGTTAACACCTTGTATATACATATATCTCTCTCTCTTTGTGTGTGTGTTGTGCCAGTGTGAAGAAGAATTGAGTTTGCCAAAGACCATAGCAATTAGATAAAACATCTTGCAATAATAGAGAGAGAAAGGTTCAAAAGAATAAATTGTTGGAACATGCCTTTTTCATAGTAGTTTCAAGCCTGGGACTGATTACTTTATCCCTAGATAAATTGCATTAACAGTCATGATCAAAACACATCTTTATCTTTCTGAATTAGTATAGTTTTAAAATGCGCAGAAAAGATTTCTAGCACTTCACTGGCTCAAAGAATTTGGGCTTAAGTCCTCATTTTCATGTGCAATGTCTCTATCTCAATGTGGAATTATTGTTAAAGAAAGTTTGTACTTAAGTTTTTCTTATTTTCTTATGTAGTTTTTTCCACAATTTCTTTAAGATCCCAATGTTTGGGAACCCTGAGGTGAAGATAAAAGAGATGGCCAATGGATACAAGAAGAAGAAAGACAAAGGATATTAAAGGGGGGAAATGGTTGTCTTTCTCTTAAAGAAATAGTTGCTATGGAGTGGGAAATGCCCCAGCAAAATAGTAGAGAGAATGAGGGGAGTGGCTGAGCTTCTCAATGATAGGGAAAGGTGAAATGGAGGAAAGGATTGAGCTTGTTTTTTCTGCAGAAAGGGAAAATAGAGAGTAATTAAAAAAAAAGAGATAGGTAATAGGCAACATTGCCCCAACACCCAAGCTTGGATTGGCATATCCTTGATATGTCAACTCTAGATTTTTTTATTTTTTTAAATTGGCATATATAAGAAATGAGGTCATTTAGGGATATTGAAAAGAGTGGTGTGGTAGTAGTGGTGGTAGTGGTGGCTAGGTAACATAAGTAGCAGTGCGATGGCATTGTGTATTGAAAAAATCTGGTAGTTTTCTGGGCGTTGTGTGTGTGTGTGTGTATATATATATATATATATATATATATATATATATATATTATTGTTTAAACGTACATTTGGGGATGTGTGCCTTAACTAGGCAAAAAAAGAAAAAGCCAAAAAATGACAAAAATGCACTATCCCTATCAATAAGCATGGGTCATCCAAATTGGGAAATTTGGGTTGTCTGGCTTATATTATTTCATAGGTCAAAATTTTAGCCCATTGTAGTAGTTTTTAGCACTAGAACTGCATCTTCAGACAGGGTTTTGATCGTTTAATGTTGATGGCTTGATTAAAAGAAGGACTTGTGTGATCTAACTGGAGTATATATTATTTTCTATTTTCTTTTTTTTCACGGCTTATATCACTTACAAGTACCCATTTTACAACAAAACAACTTCAAATAAAATAAAGACAAAAATACAATTAGGATCTCAAGAACTTGAAGCCATTCAAAATCTTCATTTTAATAACAAAGAAAAAGACACAACCTATGCCTATGCTTGGGAATAAAATACACAATAAATAACTATGCAAGAAACAAAAAAAGGTGTTGAATATTACCTCAACCGGGTTTCTTATACCCCACACCAAGTCACCACCTTCCGATGGCGTGTAATCAATAATCAATATTCAATATCAATCGTGAAAGCAAGTTTAAGTCAAACCAAACCAATTGAACATAAATCCTTTGATAACCTAGTTGAGGAATAGCTTATCTTCTACCATACCCTAAAACCTTAGCCCCAACATAATATGAGAGATGGGAGAGATGAGAGAACTCCAAGAGATCAAGAGAGTGGGGTGTGCCCCTTAGTTTGCATAAGGGAGAGAGAGAGAAACTTTTCAAGAGAGCGAGTAATTTATAAAAGAAGGGCGTGCCCCTTATGTGGGTTTACGAGAGAGAGGGTTTTTCATCAGAGAGAGAAGATATGTGGTGCAGAGAATATTAGGTAGGGTCCATCCCATTTTTATAGTGTTTCAAGGGGTTTAGGGTTTCTTAGGTTTTCTTTGCTTGCCTCTTTACTTGAGATTGAATATGCACAATTGATCTTTGGTGACATGTAGGGTAAGAGATATGAGTCGTCAATTCCATAGATAAGTCATCAAGATCATATGGAAGGTGCTATAACCATTATCTCCCACTTCTTAAACCATTTTCTCATCAATTAATTCAAATAAGAAATCAATATATGATAATATTATGCTTTATTATTTCATGCTCAAGCCCTCTCACACATACCAAAAATTGATTCAAAATTTTCTCAAGGCACAAGCTTTTCAAAACACATCTTTCTTTTCCTTCAAGTCAAGAGCTTGAGCTATTCAAATTAGAAACTCCTTAAGGTGGGTCATGCTGCACTAGGTGGCACACAATGGGCCCCACCCAATTGTCATGTAGGCCTATATAATCTATTGGGCCTCCCATGCAATATAAAAAAAAAAAAAATTATAATTTTAGAAATTCATAAAATAATGTTTAAAGTTTTAAATCAATGTAAAATCATTTTAAATCAATATCTCTATTTTTATAAATCCAAATTTGATAAATAAAATATCTAGAGATTTAGAAAAATTCAAATAACAATTTTAAAATCATATAACAAACATAATTAAATATTTTAATGGGAAAATGATTAATAGGGTCTAAGAATAAATTTACATTGGGGCACTCCACCTTCTATTGTAGACCACGGTCCATGCTTACTTTCTCAAAACGATCGAGCATTGCCATGACGCATAGTTCATATAGGGGATCATTAGCGAGTCACTAAAGTCTAGCCAATGGACAAGGGGTCATAGTCCCAGTTTATAGATTTGAAGTTCTCCCTTAGAGATGAAACCAAATTCACCCACACCTGATGCAATCCATTGCTCGATGGTGCATAAGGGTTATCTCTCATACATGCACACGTTTCATCATGAAGTGGTTTGCTTTCCCTAAAATAGCTATCATTGTGCATATCGTGTAATAGCATGCGGATAAGGCTTTAACGCAACACGGATAAGGCTTTAACCCCGTATCTGAAGGCCTCCATCACACACAAGGGTTACATAGTCAATCGGCTCACTCTTCCGGGTATACTCCGACCTCATCAAGGGACTACGCATCATAACCCTTATCAGTTTGTTTTCTATGCCCAGGTAACATAGGTTTTTCCCAACCAAAGTGCCCTACCTCGTAAAGCTCAGTCCTGTACCAGCAAGCATAGTTTGCTTAGTATGGTCCACATGGGACCACACTCCTATCGAGTTCATGTTCCACTATATTAATAATTTCATATACAAACATTCATAAGGCCTTTAATGGCCACACACACCCAACATTCACACCTTATGTAAATCGCAACCTATAGGTAACACCCTAAAAGAATAAACTGTCATACCAAGGCGAGCCTACTTGTAGACCCCGATGAAACAAACCCATAATAAGGTTGGGAAAGATCTAGGTCGTTTACACTGTTTGGGTCATGGTCGCCTAGCCCATTGCCAAGTTTACATGTGATTTATGGTGCAAGAATAAAGCTATATAATGGAGATGTTGGTTCCATGCGTCATTACATACTCGTCAGAGAATTACGCTCTCTTTTACCTATAACTCCGCCTTGTTCGATATCTTACCTGGTAAAAAAAAAAAATTTGTAATATATGCTTCAGTATTATTAGATTCTCTTCGCATCGGTCGAAGAGGATGCAAACTTCGGATTTTATACCTAGATCGAAGCAAAATGAAGCCTGGTGTTGCCGCTTCAGTTAGCTTAGGGTAGCTTCGATCAGCTTTAGGACCAAGCTTCGGCCTCTTCGGCAAAAGCAAATAAATATCTATATAGAAGTAAGGGCCAGTTTGGATGTCAAATAAAAAAACCTTCACATTGAAAAAAATCATAAGTTTCTTCATCCTTAATTAAGAAACATTGCCATCTGTTTTTATTATTATGTTGGACTGTTTGGATGGAGTTAACATACTAAAAGCAAAGTCGCATTCTACCCTTCCACAAATGTCTTGCAAATCCAAAAGATATTCTTGTATCTCTCACAACTGTAAACAATTTGCTTCCATACAATCAGCGAACCTGCAACCCGAGCTTCTCCTTATACATGAAGAGAAGGGGTTTCCCATAGGTGTGGTACGAGAGAAAAGGCTCGTCTTTTATAGAGAGAGAAAAGGCCTTGGCCTTACAAAAACGCCACCTAGGGCTGCCATGGATGGGGCTTGAGCTTTTCTGTTTTTTTACAAATTGAGCTTCTCCTTATTCATGAAGAGAAGGGGCTTCCCATGGGTGTGGTATGAGAGAAAATACTTGTCTTTTGTAAAAAGAGAAAGGGCCTTGGCTTTACAAAGATGTCGCCTAAGGCTGCCATGGATGGGGCTTGAGGTTATTTGGTTTTCTACAACCCCAGCCTACGGGTGTGGTATGAGAGAAAATGCTCGCCTTTTGTAGAGAGAGAGGTAATTGGCTTTACAAATACGTCGCCTAAGGCTGCCATGGATGGGGCTTGAGCTTCTTTAGTTTTTTGCAACCTCAGCTTCTCCTTATTCATGAAGATAAGGGGTTTCCCATGGGTGTGGTATGAGAGAAAATGCTCGCCTTTTATAGAGAGAGAAAGGGTATTGGCTTTACAAAGACGGCGCCTAGGGCTGCCACAGATGGGGCTTGAGCTTCTCTGATTTTTTTAGATAGAGAAAATGAAAATGATATGTTAATTCAGAGATAGTAGATTTGAGATTTTTGAGGTTTCATGGAGTTGTTGGGTCATGGGTTGAGCTTTCTACGGGGGTGAGAGAGCTGCACTTTCATCAAAAAAAAATTCAAGTCTGATTTGAATTTTTTTTTATGGTAACTTTTGCCTTAACAGTGCAGTATTTTTTATTTCAATCTAAAAATCTAACAAAATCTTGTGGTTCAAATTTGTTTCACATTTTTTTTGAATTGCAATCCAAAAATATTATATTTTTGGGTACATCCAAACTGACACTTAATTTTTATTTTTTTGAATTTTTTATTTTAGTTTTTTTCATTATTTTTATATAATTTGTATATAAATATCTAATTTATTTATATTAAATTTAAAAAAATTCGGAAGTCTTCCCCGAATTTACTGAAGCACTAATTTGCTTTGTTTTTCTCACCAAACCGAGGAGGACTCCGAAGTGAATTTGGCATCATATTATCCAATGTATAAGAGATTATTAAAAACTTGTTTAATTGTTTATGCTTATGGTTTTCAATTGAGAAACATGAAAGAGCTTCCTCACATTATGGATTCTTACCGATTGAAAACTCTGAATAAAGAGAAAGCTCAAAGCCAAAATCAGAATTGGGTCTGTTCAGACATAACAATCTATGTGATAAAAGCTGGCGATCACCCAAGTTTGTATATTTTCATTATTCAAGGTGTATTAGATAAAAAATAAGTTGAACCAGGTGGTCCAATACAACTTCATTAATTTGAACATAGAGAGAGAGAGAATACAACCCCCATAAACTAGCATTCAAATGGCATCTAGGAGGAAGGTTTAAACTTTAGAGAGTTCACTAAAATCCACTAGACTAGGACATTCATAGTCCTTTGATCTATGCTTTCAAATGGATTGCTTAATGATTTTAATTTTTTTTTACGGTAACTTTTGCCTTAACATTGCAGTATTTTTTATTTTAATCTAAAAATCTAGCAAAATCTTGAGGTTGTTCAAATGGTTCAAATCTGTTTCACAATTTTTTTGAATTGCAATCCAAAAATATTATAATTTTGGGCAAATCCAACTGACACTTAATTTTTATTTTTTTGAATTTTTTTATTTTAAATTTTTTCATTATTTTTATAAAATTTGTATATAAATATCTAATTTATTTATATTAAATTTTAAAAAAATTTGAAGTCTTCCCCGAATTTACTGAAGCACTTATTTGCTTTGCTTTTCTCACCAAACCGAGGAGGACTCCGAAGTGAATTTGACATCATATTATCCAATGTATAAGAGATTATTAAAAACTTGTTTAGTTGTTTATGCTTATGGTTTTCAATTGAGAAACAGGAAAGAGCTTCCTCACATTATGGATTCTTACCGATTGAAAATTCTGAATAAAGAGAAAGCTCAAAGCCAAAATCAGAATTGGGTCTGTTCAGACATAACAATCTATGTGATAAAAGCTGGCGATCACCCAAGTTTGTATATTTCATTATTCAAGGTGTATTAGATAAAAACTAAGTTAAACCAGGTGGTCCAATACAACTTGATTAATTTTGAACATAGAGAGAGAGAGAGTATACAGCCCCCATAAACTAGCATTCAAATGGCATCTAGGAGGAAGGTTTAAACTTTAGAGAATTCACTAAAATCCACTAGACTAGGACATTCATAGTCCTTTGATCTATGCTTTCAAATGGATTGCTTAATGTTATTGTAAGGAGTTGGACATAGTAGTATAGTAAGGAGTTGGAAATAGTAGGATAGAACCAACCCACCCCCCCCCCCCCCCTCCCAAATCATAGTCAAAGATGTCAATCTCTCAATCATAGTCAAAGCAGTTAAACTCATTGGATGCTGTGGAACCTAGGAGCTATGAATTTTTATAGCTCATTGAGTTATAGTGAACTTCCAGTAACTTTATTCATTGGAGAAAGCATTTCACCTAGTGACCTGGCTAAAGGCAATAGCATTTTAGCAAGGGCGCATAAAATATTTAGATTTTGAGTTCCTAAATGCTCAAATCTGATTGTCTAAAAATTGGACAGTCTCTATTCAATATTAGAAATTTTTCTAGGCACATATAAAGTATGTTCGGATTGCTTTCCCTATTTATCGAGGTCGAACGCTAGGGTGTGGAGGTTACATCCCCAAAATCCGGGGTCCTAAAAAATACTCATAAATAAGGTCTTACGTAAGGGAGTGAGTTGATAATATGCTCTTGTTGGTGCATAAAATCTTTTTGTTTTTAGTAAATACGGTTTATATCTATATTGAATCATCATCAAATCCCTTTTCCAACTAATTGGGGTCAACTACATGAATCCCAGTCTGTCATTCTACTCTATTAAGGGTTATACCCTCAATGAGGTCATAAGTCCTCATATATTTTCTCACTACTTCCATATGTATTAAATGGTGTTGTAAACATTCTATAAAGCCCCTCTTGGAAATCTTATCAACCTTGAAACTGTGGATCCAAAATCCATCTATAACTTGGATTTTGGAAGGGATGCAAGTGATCAAGTGCATCAAGTGATGCACCAAAGTCGCATCCTGCTATTGTTATTATTGTTGTAGCTATTACTACTACAACTACTACTAATGTAATACTATTTCATTACAAATAATAAGAAGACTGTACATTGTGAGTGAATACTAAAATTGCAGCCACCATACTAAAAATAAAGGAGAAAGTGTATAGCCTTAACTTCTACAACCTGTGGATATAGAAGTTAGGGTGCAATAATATATTATATCTATTTTAATTAGATGGCGTAGATTGGATATGGTCTTGAAGATGTGCCCTTTTTAATTTTATCTTGAAAGACATGTCAAATCTAAACTATCAAATTAAAATGAACGATGTAGAATACCGCTTTACTTCTACAAATGAGGTTGCCACCTTATATAAATCTCACCCAAAATTAAAATCTCTTCACACTCAAGTTAATTACTACGATTCTTTAGTTCACCAACACATAAACTCCATGATTATTTATTTTGTGGGTATGCACAAAAGCCACCTCCTTACAGCACAGAGTGATGAATTTATTCAAACATTGGGAATAATAATCATGATAGTCCTTGTTCCCTCTTCCGTCTTGCACCGCTTTTACTATGTCCCTCACAATAATGCGATGTTGTTCACCATGAATAACCTTGTTGCATTAGTTGTTAACAAGGTTTAAACATTTGATGATTCGGATCGCGAGTCATCGTCACTGTTTCAGATCCCTCAATATGTTGGGATTCGAATGATCCTCTTTACGAAACTCAGTTCTGGGCGATCCAGATCGACAATTCACTCTAGAGGCCGAATAACCCAATAATGACCCTTGACATTATCCCTCATTTGTTGACTTAACAAAGCTCCTACATGGTCCTTGCATCCCCCCCATCACGTGTCACTGTTTCAGATCCCTCAATATGTTTGGATCCAGATGATCCTCTTTACGAAACTCAGTTCTAGGAGATCCAGATCAGCAATTCACTATAGAGCTCGAACACTTCAATATGCTTGGATCCAGCTGATCCTCTCTACGAAACTTAGTTCTGGGTGATCCAGATCGACAATTCACTATAGAGACTGAACACCCCAATAATAACCCTTGACATCATCCATCATTTGTTGACTTAAGAAAGTTCCTACGTGGCCCTTGCATCCCCATCACACGTTACTTTTTAAAAGTTGGGTTTAACTACTTTTATATGGCTTTTTGTTCCCGCATTTCTTCGATGTGAGACAATTATTCACCGTGCACTATTCTCGTGAAATGCCCATCACGTGCTGCTTTCATAAGACCATGCTTTTTCAATTAAATTCCTCGCTCTCTCACTTTTTCCTATTATCATGTTTTAGAGTATGTTTATCTGCCACCAACCCTATCAGTATCTCTCCGACTATTATGTTTTAGAGTATGTTTATCTACCACTAGCCCTATTAGTCTCTTTCTCTCTCATCTAGGTTTTATAGTAGGCTTATCTACCACTAACTGCATTATTAGTACTTTCAAAACTAATTTTACTTATATTGGCCACTATATCTTGTATTTTTATATTTAAAGACTCATGTTTTTAATTATTTTGAGCGCATACTCATCTTTTTCAATTTTAAATATCAAGAGCTTTAAAGCCTTTGTTTTTTTATAACTCTCACTCTCTCCCCTCAACCTTGGTGTGTGTCTCTCTCTTTACAAAGTTTGTTCTGTTAATGATTCTACTAAAATTAATTGTACTCAAATTCTCCCTCTCTACTAAGTAGTACAGACAAATACTAAAGCTCTCTCTCTCTCTCTCTCTCTCTACTAACAACTTCTTCCATTATATTTATTTCATATGGCTTCTTTAAAAAATCAAAGTTCCTAAGTTAATACAATAATAAAATAAATAAATTGAATAAAAGAGATTCATTTTATTATCACATTGCATTTTAAATTTTATTTTGATCATAAAATGAATTTAATAGACAAAAAACACTCAACGTGAGACAAGTTCTCAATATTTACATATTTTTGACACAATAATGAAAATCCATAATGCAATTGCCACTATTTCTTCTAGAAATCTAAAAAAAAAAAATATTTTTTAGAAATTATAGTGTTCCTTTTTTAAGTTTTTTAGGCCGACCCTGTTGATTCTCTTATCTGGATCAAAAAATCCACCTATCTATCACAATTTTTTGGGTGGCGGATCCGGATCGTCTATCCATTTTTTTAAACCTTGGTTGTTAGTGTTCTTATTGATCTTGAATATGTTCATAGAGTAACACCATTGTGGTCTCTGGTTAGTCCACCTAGTCTACCCTGGGTTCCATGTGAGCCACCGTCGAGGCTTAGATTAACAAATCCTTTGGGCTGTGAGTTCCATCTTTGCATTATTTTGTATTATTTTCTCTAACGCATAGCTGCTACTCTCTTATTTATGCACAATGTCATTCTTGAGAGGCCTCCTTCATTACTGATCCCAACTACATTGATCAATACTCTCTCTCAATCTATCAAGTCAAGGAACACATCTTCAAAAGTTCCCTATTATTTATTATCAAATTTGTCATAGCACAACAACTTTTAGTCTTTTCAACCTAACTTTTCTTGTTTTTGAAAACTCTGTCCAACTACGTAAGAACCCAATTTAGACACTGGTGCAGCTTGTATAAGGTTGCAATGTTCTACACTGTTCATTTTAGTTAGATATGAAGATTTGACGCATCTTTTAAAATAATTTGGATTGGTGGATCTACAATTTAGCTGAGTGACTATAATAATAATAATAATAATAATAATAATAATAATAATAATAATAATAATAATAATAATAATAATAATAATAATAATAATAATAATAATAATAATAATAATAATAATAA
>NW_006499920.1:3548016-3580405 GCF_000471905.2 Amborella trichopoda | reverse complement strand
AATAATAATAATAATAATAATAATAATAGTGACTTGAAGAAAAAAAATAAAAAAAAGTGTGGGGATAGTTCTCTAACATAACTAGAATGTTCTTTTAGAAAACCTGCTTCCCGGTATATAATGAGAACCAGACCGGCTTTACCAGATCTCGATCCAGATTGGACGATTTTAATCTAGATTATTGTTTTTTTAATACCTGGTTCAAAAGAAATCAAAAGTTCCCTTATTTATGGGCTTGGTAAATCTATATTTTGACTTAAGACGCAAGTAGGATAAAATCTTTAAAGTCAATTTTTTTTTCTATGCTTCTTTTGAATTATTTCCTCATTCACTCCCTCCAATAAAACTCAATCTAGTATTATTAGGGCCTCAAGTTTTGGCAACACCCGAAAGAGAGGAAAAGCTCAAATGCACTCAGATATAAACTTAATAAAATTGAAATACTCCGACTTGCTCTCAACTGTCTATGAGAGTATTCTGATAATTGTATTTTTCCAAATTATTTTCTCTATAGATTTTTTATAGGTGCTTAAGGGTGAGAAGTACTGAAACCCGACATTTTAGCTCAATTTGACGTATACATAAAATTAAAGAATTTATGTGTATACAATGTCCATTTCTCTAGGCCTATAATTTTGAGATCTCATTTATTTTCTTAAACATTGCCATCTCGTTTACGAAAACACAAATGAATGCTTGAAATTGGCTAGTATCTCCCAATTTACAAAATTTCAGCTTAAACCAAACATAGTTTTCCAAAATCCTTATGATTCTAGACTGATTAACCAAATACAATATTTTTTGTTGCTATGTACCCAATTTCTACCTTCTAGATTTCATAATTGGAAATTGTAGACGTTCCCCGAGGATGTTGAGCCATGCCAATAACAGTTGAGAGTGATTGTAACTTCGTTATACCAAAAATAAATGATTCTATCACTATTATCATTATTGAAACCTTGTTATCAACTAATTGGGGCCGACTACATGAATCTCGGTCCACCATTATGTTTGTAAATCATTTTATACTTTTTTCCATAATAAATTATTCTATACTTTTAGGAATCAAACTTGGGCTTGAGTCATTAGCAGCTAATGAGTAGCAAGCTACATCTCAGGTTCGATTCCTACTATTGAACTATCAAAAAAAAGTTGGAACCGAGTGATTGAGAAAACCACATGGCCAACTTGGGTTCGACCAAGTTCGCCATGTGCTTCTACAAAGATGTATTCGTCCCAGTGAGCAATGCCAACGAAAAATGTTTAGGTTTGAAGCCTGACCAAGCAAGTGTGTTCACAATGCCATTTTAGGTGTTAATTAATTAAGTGCTTTCTCAACATGTGAGGACCATGTGAATTATACTTTTAAAAAAAAGAATTAATTGACCAAGGTCATGACAATAGAAATTGACTCGTAATGCTTGTGGAGTTGGGTTCATATCCAAGAGGCCCACACTTCCGTGGAAGTTCCCATTGAAAACAAACTCACTTTATTAACTCTTTTGAAATAAATTGTTTGCTAATACGAAATAAGAAGTATCATAGAAGGGCACAAAATTGACTCGTGATACTCATGGAGTCAATGTTCATAATCATATGGCTTATAATTTCTTGGATGTTCCCTTTGAAAGCAAAAGTAGCCTATGGTTTGTGAGAAATTGTACCTTAAAAGTTTAGAAGTTTCATACTAGTGGGCTATTGGTTTGCATAAAAAACCTTATTGGGAAATATTTTTACGTGAGAGAATTCCCTTTTGTGGTTATGTTTGGGAATAGTTTCACACCAGTTAGTTATTAATTGATGTGAAAAGATGCACTATGACTAATTGGTGTGAAAATATTCTTACACCTAACCACATGAAAGAATTTTTTCATATAAAAATATTTCTTGAGAAACATTTTCACGCGAACCAAATCTGCCCAAAGTGATGTATGACGGGATGTTAGAGGAGCCTTGTACCCTCTTTTGGCTTCGATCATCTATTTGCAAGAAAAATACATGCCTATGTAGTCATATGAGATTAAAAAAAGGGTGGAACAAACAAATGTGATTGTCTTTTGTTCGTGAGTAAAAGTAGTAAGTTAGTGGGGATTAATCTAAATAAATCTTCATATCCATGGAAAAGCTTATAAACCCCTCTAACCTCCTTTCAAACTTTTCTCTTGTCTAAATTACTTTATTTATTTCTTTCTCCCTGATAACCTCATCATTAAATGAAATTTGATGTGCTAAATTTAACCTACTCTTGGACGGTGTCAGAGAGAGAGAGAGAGTGAGTGGGATGATAGGTCTATGGGTGACGAAGAGAGAGAACCGCATGCTTTTCTAAGGTTTGGGTGGTGGAATCATTAGAATATAAGTGATAAATATTGCAGTTTGGATTGTGAAAAGGTGGAGGAGTTAAATACTATTTAATTGAAATTAGAAGGGTCCATGAGCTTTTTATAGACTTACATTTATTTGCGATTACAATTACACAAAGAAAGATACATGTCTTTCCTAGTGACCAACTCCTGTGAAACACATTGGGAGATCCTCATTTTGCTAACTCTTCGTCATCCCACTCGTGTTGTGTTACAATTTTGAGGAAAATTGTTTCATGTAGGCTGGACCGCATGACTACATGTTCGGTCCAGAAAGTATAAAGCATCCATCTTAAAGATTAATGCAAGTAGGTGTTCCATCTGAAAACAATAGAAACTAACGGTCCAAATGTTTTCTTATTAGCATTATTCTTTTTAATTTTTAAATTTTATTTATTCATATTCATGATCTCCATGTGAGAGATTATATGTCCTTAAAATTCAAGTCTTAAAATCCATCTCAAAAATAGATTTATTAATAAGCCCACATTTCTACATTTGCAGGATTGGCCGTATAGAAATCGGGTCCTTCTTTTTGATCTAACGCCTACTATTTTGAACTATGGCCTAAGTGAACACAAGAATATCACACCACATAAACTCCCCTAATCTAAATATAAATGAGCGAGGCTTATTAAATTCAAGGAAACATATAAGTTGTCTATCTTATGATGGAGAAATAAAATATGCCTAAATCAATAGGCAAAAAAAAAAGATTTTGAAAACCCGGGAATTGATCATCTCAACCTCGAGATATATTGATAAGAAAACAAAAGATTTAAGGCCTAAAAAATGGTTCATTTTATAATATATTATCCAAATCATCTATTTTTAAGATTTTTAAAGTTTTGTAGATATGTTCAATTTGCAATATTTTTGGAGTTCTAAATTTCATAATTAGATGTAAATGCATAATTTTCAAGCCATCATAGGAATTTTCAATGCCATATCTTTTATGAGACAATTTACCATTGTTTCAAGGAGGTCTCGATAAAATTAGATGGCTTGGGGAGTGTCATAAATTTTGACATTTTCTTTTAAAAAAAAACTTGAGACTAGTTAGTGACATATTTACAACAACTTGATTTAAAATCTAACAGACAAGAGAGATTGTTATTGTGAATTCATTGTACTAAAATATTAACTTTAGGAAAGGAGCTAGGTTGTAATGGTAGCACCCCCATACCTAGTTACCAAGTTGTAGTTTCTAATTCTACTGAAGCCACCTACCGACACCTTCAAAAAGGCAAACTCCCTAATCTATAAGAAAAAATGGGTAGGGATATGTCTTCCTCACTGAATTATCCAAAACATGAAAAAAAATAATCATTTTTTTGTATTTCCTTAATACTGTCATTACATTTTTCCTACTGGATGAGCTTTCTGTTAGGGCTAGGCTTTATGAAAACAAAATAAAGCCTCACCTCTGTGAAATGAAAGTATATATTGTTTAATATGGAATGTGTATATTGTAATCAATATATTTGAGAGGGTAGATACAATATCTTGTATTTAATGTAAGTCTAGGTATAATAGAGGAATATGTGATTTATTTTTATATGTTCTCATATATAGTTTTTCTATAAAAGACAAGTTTGTATATTTATACGATAAATGGACACTGAGTCTCTTCAGAGAAACCTAAGACTATTCACATGATATCAGAGCTAGATTCATATTAGTTGTGTTAATTTTTTGTCTCTAAAGCATTGTCGTCGATTTTCCAAACGAGTTTGTTGCTCACCTAGTCAGTGCAATTTTTTTCGAGCCTTATTTCGACTCTCTGCTGAGTCGTATTTCAACTCTTGGATCTGTCTCTCTACCGAGTCGTTTTCGACTCTCTGATATGTTTTTCTCTCTAGATTTGTTGTTCGATTGATCGAAACTACTCTAATATTGCCTTGATTTTCTAACACCATGTTCATTTCCGCACTTAATGTTCAAACTCCAGCTACTCTATCTCATAACATCTTGAGTTTGAGGGAAGTGTGAAAGGAAAGTACATATTGTCTGAGTTTGAGGGGGAGTATGAAAGAAAAATATATATTGTTTATCAGGTTAATGTAGAAAGTGTATATTGTAGTTAATAAATTTGAGTGAGTAAATACAATATATTGTATTTATAGTAAGTCTTGTTATTGTAGAAGAATCTAAGATTTATTTTTATATTTTCTCATCTATTCTTTATCACAAATTTATATATTAATACGATAAATGAACACTAGATCTCTTCAAAAAAAAACTCGAGACTCTGCGGAACCTCAATTCTTCATCCGAAAAGTACATTCGATAATGAAAATCTCATTAATAGCTCTAAAATTAATTTTCAAGATCGAGGTAAAGGTTTTCAATTCCGAGTTATGAGGTAGGATTTACTTATTTTGATAAAGCTGCAGCCGTATTAACCATTTTCAGTGCAAATATTGCAGCCTTGCATGAACATCGCGGGGACAATATAGCGTTCCTCGTTTGCCGTGACGGCACGAACATTTAGATAAATCTCTCGGTACACTGCACTAAATATCACATCGTCCTATTCCCATTTTGGATGAGAGAGAAAGGAGAGGGGAGGGGATTAAGAGGAAGAGAGAGAGAGACCATTGAGTGAGAGAGAAGGTTCGTCGAGCTGATCCTCCAACCTTCTAGGTCATCAGCAGTTTTATCTCCAAGCCCAATTTAGCTTTTCACCCCTCTGTCTCTCTCTCTCTCTCTCTCTCTATAAATTCCTCTTAAATCTTTAAATACCAGAGCCCCATATCTCAATTTTCCCCACTGTCTTGGTCCTCGCTGTGTATCTCTTCTTTCGTTCTTTTTCTCTCTTGTTGATTTCTCTTTCTTTTGCTGTGGTTTGATCCTAAAGGAGCGAATTAGGAGCGGGAGGAATGGAGAAGGCGGCTTTCAGACAGAAGATCTTGCTGGATCATCTCAGGCCTTCTGCGAGTTCTCAGGAGAATTCAAACCTTCAAGTAAATCTCTGGTTTCATTGAGCTAGCAATTATTGTTTCATATTTGGTATTTGGATCCGAATGGTGCTTGGTGCTTCTAAATCGAGTTATTATTTATCTTAGAATTCTAGGTCGTGATTCCTGGGTTGAAATTTTAGGGTTTGCATGTTCTTCTGTGATTGATTGGTTTAGATTATTGGTCGTTTGCATGGTTTCAATTCGTTTAAATATGCTTTTTTAAAATAAAAATTGGTTTTGTTCATATGTAATTGTTTGATTTAGATTATTGGTACTTTGTGTGGTTTTGATTGTTGAAATCGAGGTATTTGATTGTCTACAAAGTTTATGGTTTAGGATTTGGATGTTCTGTGATTGTTTGGTTTAGATTATTGGTCATTTGCATGGTTTCAATTTGTTGAAATCTACTTTTTTAAACTAAAAATTGGTTTTGTTCATATGTAATTGTTTGATTTAATTATTGGTAGTTTGTGTGGTTTTAATTGTTGAAATCGAGGTATTTGATTGTCTACATGTTCATGTTTCCATATTTACCACAAATTGCACTTCTGTTGTAGTCCTTTTTTTTTTTGGTAAATTAGTTTATTTCTTTTACATCTATTTTTTACGATTCTAGCGGAAATTACATCAGGCTTATGATGCCACTGTGTTGATTGCTGTGTGTATCATTTTTGTCATTTTATTTTATTTTGGGATGGTAGAATAGTTGGTTATTTGGAGTTTATTGTGATGAATTGTGAAGCATTAGCTTTGTTATTTGATTTTACTAATTAAATATGGTGACCTAGTTGTGACGTTGTCATGTTTATGGTAGAAATTTAAAATCCTAGATGTTCTCGTTAGGCTGTTAGTTTTTTTGTGGCTTCAAAATGTTGAGGTTTATTATACAAAGTTAAACAGATTAAGAAATAAATAAAATGTTGAGGTTTATTTGATTATAGTATTTGACCTGGTCTTTCGTTGTGGTATTTGATCCTTGTCCAAACCTTTGCTTCTAGCATATTATCTTATCATATTTTATGTTTTTTGCGCATAGTTACCTAGATCGAACCGGTCACTAAACTGGTGAGGGGTTTGATCCAATCAAAAACGGTTGACCAGCGGTTTTCATGAATTGGAGAATGGTGTTGGTTTCTTTTTTTATTGTTTTCCTTCGAATTCTAGTATTGATTTCTTTCTTTGATGTGAATTTTGTGATTAATTTTTCTGTATTTTAGTTAGGGACCATTTGCATCCCAACAAACATGTCTTGGCACTTTTGAGGTGAAATTTTAGGTGATGGTGCATTTGTAGTTTAAGTGGTTCCTTTGGTTACTATTTCGGATCCCAAGTAGGTGTCACACACTCAATAAACTCCCCCATTTTATGGGTGAGATGAAAGCTCGAATTGGTGGTTTCCATCCCACTTGTGAAAACTCTGTGATTGTTGTTGAGCCAATCACCTCTTGACCAAAGTGTTTTTAGATATCCAAATGATGGATTGGTTATCATTTTATGTAATAGATTCACTCAGTTTTCCATGCTTGTGGGATATTAGTATGTACTCTTTTTTTCTGATTCGTAGAGAAATTCATGAATTTTTTATTATTGAATTTGGAGATGTGTTGGGTTCAACAGATTTCATGTGTTGCTGAAATCTTCTTTACGATTTGAGGATGGGGGAATGGTTTTTCTCTTTTATTTTTATGTACATTGGTGTGAATCTTTCCCTTAAACCTACTGTACTTTGAAACATTGAGTTTCCATGAATCAAAGTCATAGCAATTTGCAAATTTAATCATTTTATAGTTATTTCTCATTTCATCCTCTGTTATAGATTGGCCAGTGTTTCTGGTTTCTGATGACTAGGTTACCATGTTTGGTTTCAGTGTGGGATTGCAGAGTTCTGGACTAAGTTTCCCTTAATTTTATCTGTATATTCTTCCTTTTCGGCTTTCGCAATGGAGTTTCTGGTTGGCAATTGGTTTAGTTGACTTCCTTAGTTCCTAATTGTGTCTTAAGTCAGCGCCGGAATGCTTACTGTTTCTCTTTCATCTGGGGAAGATGTATTGCTCGTGATTGTGTTTGATTAGTGTTACGCACTCTGCACTTCTGTCTTGATTGGATGGTGTTGTGAACTTTCATCTCTGATCCCTGTTAAGGACTTGATATCTCAACTGAGGGCAGTGTGGGGTTGCAAGTCATTTTGCCTTTTTACATTTTCCTCACCCTTTTTCTTTTTTATAATTTCCTTTATAATTCTAATTTTGAATAATTTTAGATAGATGAGAGGATTATTTATATTTTGTTCCTTTGGTTTCTTATGTCATTATTATAGATTTTATATATTAGTGGTTGTTCTCTCATTTGTCAGGGTTTGGGTTTGTTTGGGTTTTTTTCCAAATGCAGTGATATCGGTAGGGTATCCAGGTCATGCATTTATTCATAGTTTAATTTTGTGTAGTAGTGACAGTTATGTGGAGTCCAGGTGTTTGTAGTAACTAGAATTCGGTACTCGTAGTTTTCTTGAATTTGGATTTGGATGGAACAGTTTCAATGAATAGACGCCATTTCGAATGTGGCATACCTATAATAACTATGCGCAATAAGTTGTGTCCATGATAGTGGAATCTTGTTGTGAACTAAATGTTATCATGTTGGTTTGAGTCTCTGTTCTAATTTGCTTTGATTTTCATTGTAAAACTAGCCTCGTTGTGGTTGAGGATTCCATCACTTATGATGCTTTGTTTTGGAGGTCAGATGTATGCTCTTTTGTATCTGGAATTGTTGTTTATTTTGGCCATATGGTTGCCCTCAATCGACATGGATTTGGCATACAAATGTAATTCTGCTGTTTGATTGTCTTGAGTAGCTGTCAGTGTTTAAAACACGGGGGGTTTGACTCACACTCGAGTTCTCAGAACCAATACCCTGTCAAATTTGGATGGCCCTGACTCAGAGGATCTGAGACTGACTGAGTTCGAGTCCACCCTGGTCTTTTAAATAACCAGTTGATTTGGTCCTAGTCATGGCCTCTCAGACTCGGGAATCAGTGAGTCCACGGACCTGTCCCTTGCCCACTAATAGTTGGTATTTGGTCGGCTTTGGGTCCTGATTTTGAGGTTTATGGAGCTTTAGAGTTATTTCTACACCATGGACTTGGGTCGAGTGTTGACTTGCTTTCATTTATTCTTTTTGGATTGGTAACTGTATGTCTGGAACAATTTTCAGTTGCTCTATAATCAAATGATGTTTTGGGGCTGGTCTTGACTGAAGGTTGCCAGCAGAGCAGGTTCTTGAATAGTATATGCTATAGTCTTTCTCAAATAGAATGTCATTGTCCTGCAAAATAGTTTTGATTCTATGATAAAAGCTTTTCTGATTATTTTTTCTGGCGTTCTTGTCATTCAAATGAATCCCATTGAATCTTAAAGGATTTCTTAGTTCTTCTGTATGGACTGTCCAATGACTTTATAGGTGCATTTTAAATTATGAGATTCATGCTTGTGTTAGAAATAGCATTATTTGGTGTTAAACGAATTACTTGAACTGGTGAAACTGTTTGATGTGATTAGCTTTAGTTTGGTCCTTGGTTTGTTTATCCAATGGGAGTTGGATTTTTCCTTTTGAGGAGTAAACTAGGTCATGGGCTTATTTTTTCCTTGAAGTACAGGGGATTATTATTTGTCATCACTCTCCACTACAGATGTAGTTTGGCATGGTGTTTCCCAATATTTTTGTGATTGAATTTTTCAACCTGTCTGCTCTGTGGAGATGTTCTCTCATTTAGATTAGTTACTGCTTGAGTATATATTCGAACTAGGTTTTGGATTTTTGCTGTTTGTATTGAGTGAGATGCTTCTGTGCTATACTTTATTAATATGGATTTGATTTTATTGGTCAGGCCTCTGTTTGTTTGGCTGGGGATAGCGCGGCATATGCAAGGAGTGCTCCTTTTGGAGATGATGTAGTGATTGTGGCGTAAGTTCTATGAATCTTCTATCTGTGACTGTAATTTCACGGTTCCGCTTATTAGTTTATCTTCCGGGTGTCGTGCAGTTATTTGTTTCTATTCTGGTTTTGTTGTTTGTAATAATATGGGTTTTTTCAATGTCCTCTAGAGCGTATCGAACTGCTCAGTGCAAGTCCAAACGTGGTGGTTTCAAGGATACTTTCCCTGAGGATCTGCTTGCCCCTGTTCTCAAGGTTTATATAATAGTTTGTTGCATTAATTAGTTTTAGAAGCTTACAAGAAGTAGCTTTCTATTGGTAACCTCTGCTTAAGGAAAAAGATCCTATAGTGATGGTGTTACGCAGTTATATGAGATGACCATTTGGCATTCGTTTTGGTTGCCAAGAGAATTTCAACATGAGTGGTAGAGAGCATGTAATAAAGTGTGCAATGCCTAACATTAGGGAAATAAAGACTGGGTCACCGAAAAACCACATCTTTAATTTTCTCTATTTTGTTTTCTGCCATTGGCTTACCTCAGAAATGTTGTTCATTGTAGGCCTTGATAGACAAAACTAAGCTGGACCCAAGGGAAGTTGGTGATATTGTTGTTGGCACGGTCTTAGCACCTGGATCTCAAAGAGCAAGTGAATGCAGGATGGCGGCATTTTATGCTGGATATCCTGGTATGTTTTATAGTTTGTCTTTTGAATGTATCCTGTTCCCCTTCTTTCTTATTTGGGTAGGTCAGTGTTGGGCTTCGAACATGGGATGTGGTGTTGCAATTTTCAACACCATAACCAATTAGGCCTATGCCCGATTCCCTATGTATATCCTTTCTTGGCAGAAGCTTCTGGTTTCACACCTGCTTGATCATACAGAAACTGTACCTGTGAGAACTGTGAACCGTCAATGTTCTTCTGGCCTTCAAGCTGTCGCTGATGTTGCTGCTGCCATAAAAGCTGGATTTTATGACATTGGTAAGAATATCTCTATATTTTCTGATATAGCTTGGGACTTTGTCCTGTTACCTTCTTATTTTAACTGCTCTCTCTGTTTTATGAAGGCATTGGGGCTGGGCTGGAGTCTATGACAGCAAATTCCATGGCTTGGGATGGCTCAATAAATCCTCGAGTAAGCTCATTTCTTTTCTATTTGGTTGCTTGCAGCCTTTGGTAATCTGATGAATTGTCATTCATGGAAATACTTGAATTATGGAGAACTCAATTTAAATTTTTACAGTCCTGGAGGGTATTCATCTACTTCCACTTTTTTTTGTCATAGGCAAGCACCAACACACAAGCTCAAGATTGCCTCCTCCCAATGGGTATCACATCTGAGAATGTAGCTCATCGTTTTGGTGTGACACGCCAGGAGCAAGATCAGGCTGCTGTGAGTTCTAAATTTGTGGTAGAAATTTTTCTAAGCATTGTTTTGTTTAGTTTCTAAAAGACTTCTAACTTCAAAGATGCCTGCATAGGTTGAGTCTCATAGACGTGCAGCGGCGGCCACTGCTGCTGGGAAATTTAAGGATGAAATTATTCCAGTTGACACAAAGGTTAGTTTCATTGTCTATTCCTTTGGTTGGATGGGTTTTTCATTTTTTGAATCAAGGTTGTTGGGGTTTTCTTTTTATGAGGCAAGGCATTTCTATTGGTAGTCTGCATTTTAATTACATTGTGCTATACAATATCATGTCTTAGGAATTGATGAATCCTTATCTCTCCTTCTCTAGATTGTAGACCCAAAAACCGGGGCGGAGAAACGTGTTACAATTTCTGTTGATGATGGAATTCGACCGAGCACAAGTTTGGCAGATCTAGCAAAGCTGAAACCTGTATTTAAGAAGGATGGGACCACCACTGCAGGTGTGCAACAAGAACGATTTCATATTTGACATTTTTGTGCAGAATCTTAATACAGTACTATCATTTGGCTTTTTTCCTGCTAGTTCAATTTTTTCCTCGATAATACTATTTCATTGAGTATGTATACTAAACTACAACTTTTTGATAAATATCAGGAAATTCGAGCCAAGTAAGTGATGGAGCAGGAGCAGTCCTCCTAATGCGACGGTCTGTTGCATTGCAGAAAGGGCTTCCTATTTTTGGTGTGTTCAGGTAAACATTTTTGTTATGATCTGTAACCGATTGTTTACTCAAAGGCATAGGTTGTTAGATGCTTGGAAATTGGACATTAATTATCAAATGCATATCTGATAAGCACAATCATCATCATCATCATCCATTATGATCTTACTAATCAGATCACACAATTAATTGACATAGAAGTTGGAAACTGTGCAATTACTGTGTTGCTCCCTCTTCAAGTACCTACTTCCTAGCATGTTTTCTTCTTTTGCTTCTATCATAATGTTTGTCACTGGCTTGTTTAGGTCCACTATACTTTGAAATTGAATAACTTGGAAGCCTTGGAAACTTTAAACATGAACTTGATAGTTCTTACTGGTCTATTATGCATTATGCTCGGTTCCCTCCTAAAGAATGATGTTGATGTACCTTATTAATAAATTATGAGTATAATGAGGATTTCTTTTATTAAAAAGTCATGATGGACTTTGAGGTCAGCCGACACGGATCTCTTTCTTGACTCTGTTTTCTTTCCTATCGAAGGTCTCTTCAGATTGTTTTACAAAATGGAATCTTTTATCGTAAGAGGTGAAGTTACTATGTGCATTGATTTTTGAGAAAACTGCTCATTCATTTGCACAGGAGCTTTGTGGCTGTTGGAGTTGATCCTGCCGTCATGGGAGTTGGTCCAGCTGTTGCAATTCCTGCTGCAGTTAAGGCAGCTGGTCTTGAACTTAATGATATTGACCTTTTTGAAATAAATGAGGTATTGACTTCTTCTGATGTTTTCATCTTTACTTCCTTGACATGTTTTGGTAAACTAATATAAGTAATTCTCTGCCTTTATAATGTAGGCATTTGGCTCTCAATTTGTGTACTGCCGCAATAAATTGGGGCTTGATCCAGAGAAAGTAAATGTTAATGGAGGTGCAATGGCTATTGGGCATCCTTTGGGTGCTACAGGTAGTTAAAACAGCACAAAATTCGATTATCCTCTAAAAGTCTATTTGTACTTGTTTACTTGCATATTTTAAATGAGAGGTTAAAATTCTGATTTTATTTATAGTTTAGCATTTATTTTCATAGTAAATAAAATAAGGGGAAAAAACTGTCTGAAGTTTGCTTTTGGAAGTCAATTATCATCTAAAGGAATTTGTGCAATCTACTTTACGTTCCTCAGTTCATTTAGAGGTATTATGTTCCCCATCTTCTACCCCAACTCCTGCTCTTTTGAGTGTAAAAATGAGTACTGTAATCCTAAACCAAGGATACCCTTGGCAGAACCCTCATTTTGGGGGACTTCTTGTGAAGGAGACAAAAAAGAGGTAATTGCTGGTGCTCCAGTGCTAAGTATAAGGTGGACAGTTTGCTGCCTTGCTGCCCTTGCCCTAAGTGATCCCACAGGAGATGGGATTGGCTGGCCTTTAATCTTTGTCTCTCACTTTTAATTATGGAGTTGTGGGTTATATCTTTTATGTTCATTCTGTTTGTGGAGTAGTATGGTTAGCATTATGATTTTGGGCTATTTCTTTTGTATGGCCATGTTATTTGCTTAGTAGTATCATTGGCAGTGGATTTTTTATGCTAATTTATCTTTGACAAAAGCAAAGATGAAATTTCGAATGTTATGTATGGACATTGACAAGGCACATCAGGATGGTTTCCTTAAGACTGGGAACTCAGGCTATCTAGAGTTAGAGTGGTTTAAGGATACAAACACTATGATGCCATGGACACATGCTGATTCTGGGTGGGCTGATTTAAGATGAAACTCAGAGGGGATTCCTCTGAGGATTTAAAACTTACTTGCATTTGCTTGGGGGAGGAGATTCCTAACTTAATTGAGCTAAGATTCACAACTCAAGTTTGTTTTACTGAGGAATCGAGTGAAAATGTTGGCGTTCTGGTAGCTTATAAAAAGGGTGGGAATTTATGGCAGGTATGCATTGAGTTGATGTAGTGGTTAATGGTGCTCAACCCCAAAAAATGCTTCCGTAGGGGAACTATGGTGTATAAATGAGGATTAAACACCAATGATAATGTGTTGGGGCTTGGGAGCAAGTTCAGTATTTGTTTTATATGGATTGTGAATCTTAGGGAATCATTGATATTATATTCTTCGTATCTTCTTAAGGAAGGAGTGCAGTAAGCGGCGCTTTAGTCAGGATTTTTTGGAAGCCATGTGAAGGATGATGTTCTGTCTTTTCCGCCATGCAAAAAGATAGTGGTCTAACTGCATTAAGACCTTTTGAAGGCCATCATATTTGATGCATTATGAAATCTCTATTAGAGAGGCCGCAATTGTTTTCTTTCTTTCTTTTTTTCTTTTTTTTTTTTGGGGGGGGGGGGGGGGAGGAGAATGAGAGGCCACAATTATCCTATGAGTATGGACTACATGAGCAAAAGTGTCCTAACTATCACACCTAAAGTTTTGTGCATATTCCAATGGCAAGGAGGCAGGTTTTTAAGTAGTGAGTTGGACTATTTGGATTTATCCCATATATAGAGATCCAGTGAAGGTTGGTTTGTTCCCTAGAAAAAGGGTACCATAGGTTGAGGCTGTTGAATTAGGGGCTTATTCTACCTATTTGGATGTCTATAGGCTGGGGATTCTTGAAGGAATTGTGGGATCTGGATGTATGTGTAGTGTTCAGCCCCTGCTCTTTGTATTGCATCGAGAGATGGTTGCTTCTTGGATTTGGCTAAAAAATTCTTTGTTGTTTTGTTGAACATGAGCTGTACAATGACCATGTATTTGAAAATTTTGAACCAGAAGAGCACTAATCAAAGAAGCTTGTGACATCAAAATAGACTGTGTTATGAGTATTCCCATCTATCTGGTTCGCACCACCGAATTCTGTATCAGAGAACAGATACAACTCATTTTTGTCACTCAGTCGGGGTTTAACGGTTCCCAACAATCATATGATTTACCTTTTTGAATAGAAAAGGTTACTGATGAAAAGCTAATAATAATAACCGTCTGGTGGAACCAATATCGAGAAGGTTTTGATCGGAAGTTGTGAAACCAGGATGTTCCAAAATCATATTTGGATATAGTTTGTTTAGTTATTGATATTCAGCTTTAGTAGCTGTTAAAATGTTGGGAGTTTTTTTTTTAAACTGAAAGTACTGGAAGAAATTTTACCCAACAATTGGATTGCCACATTTCATTGGGTCATCAGATTCTAGATCACAAGCCATTCACAAATCAACTACTCTTTGCTCTTTGTTCTTCTCTTCTTTTGGGTGATTGGCCGGTCATACTTTTTGTGCATAGCTTAAGTGATGTCGGAGTGAAGTTATAGGGGAACTGACGCAGCAAACTTAGTACACTCCTAGGAAAGAGATCAGTAAAAACAAAACATAAAAGAGAAAAAAGCTGCTTAGGGAAGAGGCCCAATAGGGCCTATTGGCATACATAGTGGCACCTAAAAGCCTACTAGGAATGCAGATCCTCTAAATGTTTAACTTGGGGAAATTTGAGAAAGCAGAAAAATTAGCAAGAAAACATGCTAAACATAAGCCATAACTAGGAGAAACCTAGTGTTTCCTCCTTGCCCCAAGCTAGAGTTCCAAAAGCCTATGCTTTTCTTTCTTTTTCGATCACTAAAAATCATGTGGAATGATCCCCCCTCAAGGTCCCACACGTCTCTTATATATTATAATTTAATATTCAAAGACATTAAATGTCTATAATTTAATGACTAAAAAAAAGCCTTAACTTAAGCTCAAAATTCATAATGGCACTTTTACCTTGTGAATAATAACCTGTGAACGATACCCTTGAAATAGAACATATGAAAAGCACCCATGAATAGTGAATAAAAATACGAAAGAACCCTAGAATCCTGAAAAGAACTTACAAACTCTAGAAATAAACCTTAACACTAAAATTAAAATATAAGTCCTTGTAAATTGAATAAAAATTAAAAATAAGAATAATTTTGTCCTTCATCATCCTCCCCTGGTTGGAGAAAACTCGTCCTCGAGTTTTAAAGTGTGCTAAGATGAATTTAACATCAAAACCACCTTTTTCAACGTAGTACTTTGTTGGCTCAAATATTATTTGTTGTAAGAAGAAATCCCCAAGAAATGGATCCTAGCATATGGTAAAGAATTGGTAGAGACCTATCAAACTTGGCTATCCTTGAACTCGCATTGAAAATTTTGTAGGAAACTTCAAACTAATTTTCTGACTTTTAGAGGCTTTCTTGACACATCTATTTTATTACACTATGAGATCAAGGCTACAATTTGCGGTTTATGAGTTGACCATATTTCATATGCGCTACTCTGATTCCAATACCCTAAATTGTTTTAATGCTCCACCTCTTCGATATCCTTGAGATCTTCAAAGGCCATGATTTTGATCAGTTCCCCTATTGCCTTCTCTCGATATTCTTCACGAGCAAGATCATCTTCCACAATGTCTTATAAAAGATCTTGTTGTGCATGCGAATATTTATCGAAGATTAGTGGTAAATCCCAAAATTGGCTCTTCACGTGGAGCACAGAGGTGAAAAGTATTGTGCTTGACATTTTCTTGGGCGGGAAGATGATCGTCTTACCTATGAATGATGCTCGCAAATTGTTGCACTAGCTGTCGAACTTGCCTTTTAAGTTATTCAATTTCTTCATCTTTGGGATCACATAGTGGATCTATGAAACGCCCTTCCACGATCTTCTTTCTCCACCATGGGTTCACTGAAATCATGAACCCCAGACATGTAATCAACAAAGACTTGCTGAAAATAGCAAGATCTAGGCTGATTTGGCAAAACTGGGCCCAAAATCAGCAAGCCCTAGGTTTGGCTATAGTTTCCCGGCTTTGTTGTTGAAGAAAACCTGAGCTCTGATACCACTTGGTGTAGGAAATTTGAGAAAGCAGTAAAATCGGCAAGAAAACATGCGAACACAACTAAAAACTATGAGAAACCTACGGTTTCCTCCTCATCCAAAGGTAGGGTTCCAAAAGTGTATCCCTTTTTCTTTTTTTTTCTTTTTTTTTTTTAATATCTAAAAATCATGTGGATGACCCCCTCAAGGCCCCACTCACATCTCTTATATGTTATAATTTGATGTTAAAAAACATTAAATGTCTATACAATAATTAAATAACTCAAAACATACGTAAATTAAATACAAAATTGATTTTGACAAATTTAAATAGTAACCCGTGGAGAGTACCCATGAATAGTACTCTATGAACAGTACCCATGAATAGCCTTGTGAATAGTAAACAAAAATACAAAAGAACCCCAGAATCCCAAAAAATACTTAAAAACCCTAAACATAAACCCTAAAAGTAAAAGAACTTCGTAATACCAAAAAACACTTAAAAAACCCTAAAAATAAACCCTAAAAGTAAAATCAAATTGGCATCTTTTGAAATTGAATAAAAACTGTAAATAAGAATAATTTTATCCTGTATCAGTTTGTTAGACATTAGTGTTCTAAAGACTATGGCATGTCTGACACATTTTGTTTAAAGAGCACTTCCCATGTCACATTTTTTTTAAAGAGCACTTCCCATATTAGCTTTCGGGGTCGACCTTTCTCGATATGAGATGATTTCTATCTTCGTCTTGGTGAAGTCTTACTCTCTCATTCAATTCTGGGTTAGTGATCTTACCCATTATGTTTCTACTTTTGCTTGTTTACATTATTTTTTCTTGGTAGCCATCATATCTTTGATAATTAATTTAGTCATCCAGAAAATGGATTCCGGGGTATTTGTGTCATGGGAAGATTGAGTGTGTCAATTTGCATCCTAACTCCCACAGAAAAGTTAATCCTTTCATATAAAATAAAGTCCTTAGCTGATCAAATTTTATAGGTTCGATTACAAAATCTTGAGTGCACGAGGAAACCAGTGAAGCCTTCATGATGTTCCTGAAGGGATCTTAATGAATCTGTATCAGTATATATGCACATGGCATGATTTGTTTCTTGTGTGTCTCTGTGTTGGTGTCCCCATCTACATTACCTTATTATATTTTGTTTGGTGCTTACAATGATGTGTCTATTAGAATCATTTGGAGCATCCATTTTGGGGTGGGCCTTGTGGTCATATATCTAATGCAGCAATTTATCAAGAGACAAAAAAAGAATCTGCTGCAGTTATCTGTGCAGCATTCGCAGCAGGATGGTAATAACCACCAGCGTGCATCTGTGTGTGTGGAGAGAGAGACAGAGAGATGGATAGAGAGAGAGAGAGGGAGGTGTTTTTATTTCTAGGGGCTTTTGAGAGTTTTTAACTGTCTAGGGCTTTTCATATTTGCTTTGTTATGACTCTCCGGGGGCATGCTGTAGCAGCAAATCATTATCATTGACTTTTTACTGCTATGCTGAGTGATCTTTCGTTTTGCCTTAGAATAAAATGTAATAGAATGTAAACTCACTCACTCTCTCTCTCTTTCACACACGCATATATTACTAGATTTTTATCAATTTGTTAGGTTCTCAGGATTTAACATTGCTAGTTGTTATGGTGTTCTAGGCGCACGTTGTGTTGCGACACTATTGCATGAGATGAAGCGACAGGGCAAAGATTGCAGGTTCGGGGTCATATCCATGTGCATAGGTGGGTACAAGCTTATAAAAAATACACATTATTCTGCTATTTATTTTCTTTCTTTTATTTTCTTATTTTTACTTGAATTAAATGCCCAAATAATTAGTTGTTAATATTTGGCATCAGGCACTGGGATGGGTGCTGCTGCTGTTTTCGAGAGGGGCGATGGTGTTGACCCGCTTAACAATGCCCGGAAAATCGGAGCCAGCAATCTTCTCTCCAAAGATGCCCTATAGATTAGAGAAGTGAGAAGTAACAATAATATCAATGGCGCAAATTGATGATAATAACAATAAATAACATGATTTTATGATGATCGGATATGGGTTTTATCAATATTCATAGGTATAAAATAATGGGAGCAAATGGGTAGTGGGGCCCACGTTGGTTGATCTGTTGCCACTCATAATATCTTGTTTGAAAAGAACTTGTTCCAGTCATAATTATGTTTTTAGATTATTATTATTTTTATCCGGCTGGCTCAGGGTTTATCTAAGCTGCGGTTTTACTGGCCTTTTACTAAGACTTACGTACTTGCTTTTCTTTGGAGGCATGCATCTAATTGGTGAAGAGCAAGGTTTAAAAAAGTGGATCCGTGACCCGGATTGCCCCGAAAACCAATCTCTAGTGCCTTCCTAAACTAACCCTACCTACCCTCTCTACTTATTGATCGACTAAGTGACTTCGTGACCTTCACTTGTACTTTTTTTTTTTTTTGTCTTGATGCTTTCACAGTGGCTTTAAGCTATTATAGAATGTCTAGTCTAAAGGTCCCTCCGACCCCTAAACTTCACCTCCTGAATAAAAAAGGGGAATGAATACTTAGACCAAGCGGTGATGGAATCAGAATCACCCACCAGTCGGTAAGTTCATTTTCACATACGTTCTTGTGAGAAAAAGAAGTACGTGATTCTCAAAACCTAGGGTAGCGGTCGGTCTGCAGTAGTAGGATATTCTTGTTGGAAGCTAAGCTCACGTCTGAGCAGGCCTGAGCTCCTCTAGTTCAGTAGATTGGGGGCCCGGATGGGCGATCTAGCCCAGTGGCGTGCAGATCTAGCCTAGTGAACTGGCTAACAAAAAATTGAAAAATTTTAAAATAAAATGAGGTGGGTTCTCTTAGAGAATTAGTCAGAACCGGATGGTTCATAGATGGTTCTTGAAATTTCTCGAAAATCAGGATGACTAGACCGGTTTCCATTTGGATCACCATTTTTTAAAACTTAATGAAGAGAATTGGTCAAAACCGGCTGGTTCCTAATATTTCTCGAAATTGGGATGGCTAGACCAGTTCGGATTCGGATCACCATTTTTTAAAACTTAATGAAGGGAAATGGGAAAATGATGAATAACCCTAACTTTTTGAGATGAAGATAATATTAGAGGAAAAAGAAAGAAAGAAAGACGGGGACTGGCCATCATCGTCATCATATACCATATTTGGTTACATGAGTGAAGGAATAAAGCAAAGGAAAATGAGGAATATATGCTCGTTTTCAAGAGAAATGATTGAGATTGACCGTCTTGTGGGAATAACAGAATGCGGGAACAACAGAAGGGTAAGAGAAATGATTGAGATTGACTGTCTTGCGGGAATAACAGAATGCGGGAACACCAGAAGGAAAAAGTTATAACTGAAATCCCTTGCACCTCCTCAAGTTTTAAACTTTAGGCTCATTAGCCTCTTAAGTATATATATATATTTTTATTTTTTTTACAAATATGATCTCTTTGTTTTATAAAATGTTAAACCCATACATTAATCATCCAAATATTTTTTTGACTTGATATATAAATTTTATTGATGATAATAATTTATAATTATTATAAATAAGTATTTTGATAATTTTTTTTAATAAATAAATAATAATAACCATTAACAATAATAACAAATATCTTGATTAATAATTTTTCAAGTTCAAACGATATTGATATAATTGTAAAATAGTTCATAATGTTAAAAAAAATTTCATTTTTTTTTCAAGTCTAAATTTATAGAGTGGAATCCAAGGAGGTAAGATTGATTTTAGGCACAAAAGAGAAAGGGAAGGGGAAATTTTGTAAAATAAAAAAGATCAAATTTGTAAAAAACCAAAGAAAAATATAATTAGAGGGCTAAAAGTCCCAAAATTTTAAATTTGAGGGGATACACGGGATTTTGGTGAACCCAAGGGACTAATAGGGATGGAAGTGTTGGGGAGGGGGGTTAATGTCATTTTATGAAGTTTATATAGAGCCAAGGCTCTAAACAATCAAATTAGAGCCTACCTAAAAAAATTCACTGGAAGAGGTTGTTTTGGTCCCCAAATATCGTTAAATGATAATCTCAACATTAAGATGCATAGATATAAGAATAAAATGGATTTCACGGTTTGAAAATAGTGCATATTGTAACGCATTTTTGGACTGTCAATTTTCAAGATTTTCAAGTTCTCATAGATCTGTTCGATCTGCACTATTTTTGAAGTTTTAAATTTTATAATTAAAGATAAAAATATAATTTAAGGCGATCACAATGACTTTCAGCATTGAAACTACATTTCTGTTTGAAGGCAGGATTGTTTAGAGCCTTGGTTCCATACAAAGCGCACCCATAACAGAAAGGCAAGTATTTATCCTTTTAACCTGATTTAGTTTTGCATGATAATAATAACACTATAAGAGAGAGAGAGAGATTGATTGCAGCGTGCCTCATGAGCAGCTGACTTTATCTAGGGTAAGTGTCGAATTCGAGTAGCTTGAGTTTCCTACATAATTGGAATCACTGCAGCCCTCCGATGTCAACAGTGATGGCTGAGGCGATTTTGAACAAATGCAGGAAAGTGAGGTGATTGTATTGTTTACCCATATTATCAGATTTTCACCGGAGAGCTCTTCATTCAGGGGTGAGCTTTGGCTCTTATGCTATTCTAAGGTGGTTTTTAGGGTGTAGTTTTGTTAACAAATAAATAAAAATAAAAAATACATACAAAAAGGCATTTCTGGAAAAATATATGCTAGGACTTCCCTGAATGGAAGGTGGGACATTATGTTGAGGCACCTTCTGGAAGTGGGTCGTTGTGTTGAGGCATCTTCCGTCCTAATCGCAGATGCCCCAACCACATCATAAAATGTCACCAATTTATGTTGAGGCATCTGCTGTCCTAAACACAGATGCCCCAACCCCATTACGAAACGTCATCAATACATCATCGATACACCAAATTGATTTGCTTCCCCCCGATTTAAGGGCTGAAACTGAAGACTTCGGCCAATTCAGCTGAAGCGAAACGAATCAAGTAACGTTCTTCCAGACATCCAACAGCTGGGATAATGCCAAACTACTATTGAAAATTCAAGTCTTGACTCTGCATTGACCCCATATAGAGAAGTTCAGCCCTAAAATGAGAAAAAATAGGATGTTTGTCTCTCCACCTTGTGGGGTTAACAAGGGCTTGAACGCATTATCCAAAGTTTGAAATCCGACACACACACAAATTGCCAAAAGTGCCTCTCTTGTGCAAAAAGACCATTCTACCCCTAATGACATTATAGTAGGTCACATTTTAGTGCAGTTATTCATGCAATAATGCATCGGATACCATTAGAATTCCTAAACTAAGCGTAGTTTTGTGAGACAAGTAGGGCAACTAAGGTAATGGGGTTTGAGAGTCTACATTGTTGTTGTGGGCCTTCACTATGTTTCTCAACTTTGAACTAACTGGATGGCATTTGGAGATTGTGGGGACCTAACTTCTTAAAATATTAGTAGGTAGACAATTCTATATCTTCTGCCTTGTTTGTGTGGCTCTAGATAGTGGTCCTAATTTTGCTTAGTTTAGATAGAAGAAAAGGAAAGTAAAAGATTCTTTGAGACAACCTTTGGTTTTCTTTCTTTTATGGTTTCCTCCTTATCCTTGCTTAATCTAATCCTCAAGATGAGTTATGATATCTTGGTGGCTATCTCTTTCATTAGACCTTTTCTTTCTTCCTAAAGTATGGTCTCAAATAAACTTAAATAATATAGTAGAGAGAGACGATTATGAAAAAAATATATGTAGATAGAGAAAATTGGTTTCCCTATTTTTTGCAGCAAAACAAGGTCTCTTATTGGTCAAGTTAAAAAAAAAAAACAGAAAAATTCTTATGGGTCTTCGCGGCCACGTGTGGGTAGCCAGGACCACCTAGGAAAACATGCTCAAGACTTTGAGGCATAGCACATATGGGCATAAGATGGGTTCTTAATTTTTTTTATATTTTTCATTGGGATGATGCTTAGCGTGAGGAGGCTAATTGGGAAGATTCCATCATGTAGGAGAGAGTAGAGATAGAATGTTTCATAGAGGGGAGGGAAAATTTGTCCCTTGGCTACTGCCTACCTAAACAATGGATATATTCATTCCTCCTATGTACCCTCAAGTCCAAAATATTCCTAAGCTCTCTTGAAATGCCCGTACAAGTTTTAATATTCATGAAATTTTACAGAGGTGGGATTATATTCTATCTGATTGGCTTGCCTTCAGGGCCTTGGGATTTTCCCTCTCCCGACCCTAAATTGAATGGTGTACAACAGCAAGTAAAAGTGTAAAACCTAAGTTTGGCTCAATGGAAATGGTCTTCACAGCTTTAATGGGTATTATATGAATATAATATCTTAGACATATACCTACGTAAAAGAAGAGAGAGAGAGAGAGAGAGGGGTCAATGGTGTTATGAATGCCAATCCTAACTTTAGCACCCAATTACCCAAACACAAGGAATGTTCTTTGGTGAGGGGAAAGAGAGGGAGAGAGAGGTGCGGTCCTATTGTGTTAGGAATGACCCTCATATTTATGAGGTTGTAACCTTATTTATAAAAATAATGTTACGATACTTTATATCATTCGTTTTATTTAAACAGTGTAGATTTGATGTATCTTTTAAGATGGTGTAGAATACGTTTTTAATATACTGTCCAATCTACACCATTCAAATAAAATGAACGGTATTAAAGTTATTATATATTTAAAAGCTTTAACACATGCTAATTTTCATTACTCATTGATTCATCGATTTTTTTTGCATTCATCTATGGCTTGGTCGTAATTTATTACTCTATTGGTTAAAGGTGATGTCAGGATTAAGCACAAAGTATGCAATTTCATAAGGTTAGAAAATCCCATATAAACCGAATTAAGTTGGCAAATGGACCGTAATCAAAAGCCAGCTCCATGGATGAAATCGAACACATTTTGCCATTGGGCCCACCCCAATTGGTGCCTGTAGGACCCTAGATTATTTCATTTCTAGGGTTTGGCTCTCATTTCCTTAGTAACAAAGGCTTATCTTGATTGTTAATGGTTTGTTTCCATCATTCATGAGCAAAGCAAATGCTTTTAGGGTTAAGGTTCAAAGCATTCACACTTGGTCCCCTCTTTGTCCCACAACCCCAACATGGGGAGCTCTAGTGAGAGAAAAAGCCCCCCACCTAGAGAGAGAAAAACCCACCCACCCATCCTTTTTGTTGCAACACAAAAATGCCTCTTTTGCTTTGGTTTTGTATGCTCCCACACCACCAACATGGCTTTGCTTTTAGGGCTTGGGCCTTTACTTATTTTCCATGGGCTTGCCTCTCCCTAGGGGTCCTTGGGGACATGCACACCCTTTTAAAAGGTGTTTTGGCAAATCTTAAGCATGATTTGGTTGGGTTCATGTCTAAAGCAAAGGCCTCACCCCCACCACCTTTACAAGTAAAAGAGAGAGACTTAGGCAGCTTTATTAGGGCCCCTGCCCTACTTTAATCATCGGTCTTTGCTGGCCTCACACGTGCCAACCCCCTTTTGACAACTTTTTGTTTTAATCCTTGATTACTGAAAAGGAATGACTTCTTTTTGTGGAAAGAGGAGAGAGAAGGAATGGGGTTGGTTTCTTCTTTGTTTGAGGAAATAACGGGACTCATGTGAAGCCGTAGTCCGACCTTTTGTTGACGGTCATTTTGGCACGTGTGAGATTTTTGAATGCGTTGCTTGAAGATGGAGGGTGTTCGTACTTGGAAAAAGTATAAAATATGATTATAGGAGTACTTTTTTTTTTAGTACAAAAAATAATGACCATCTTTATATTTAGGGCAAGCTTTTTTTTTTTTTGCTTCTCTTATTGTATAAAATTTCTATATTTCTCTTTATCCAACCGTCCATTGTGAATGGACGGTCGAGATGACTCCAATCACAATGTCACGTCTCTATATTATTATTATTATTTTATTTATTTTTCTATACAATATTTTGACACCAAATTTTGGACGTCCACTCCTCTCTTAAGATCGCACTTCTAAAAAATATCCTCAACAAAATTAAATAACCAAAATGCCATTGAAAATTTCAAGAGGTATTTGGTCATTATATTCTATCAAAAAATTATTTTTAATATTTTTTATAGGTGCACCCTATTGAGAAGATGGTATGTACCGAACTTCATATTCATATAGGTTGTAAAAAATAAAATAAAATAAAATAAAAATGAAATACTTTGAGGCGTCAAATCTTAGATGGTAAGGTGAGTGTCTCACTTGATCAAAATTAGATGGCTGGATGAGGGGGGAAGTATACATCTTTTATGTTGTAAAGAAATTATAGAAATATTTCCCTTATATTTGAGCATTAGATGTGGAATTGAGTGGTCCAGAGGATGCTATTGACATGGCTCAAAGTCTAATAAGAATTTTTTTGAACTTTGTTATACACTCTTAGTAATGATTTTAAACGTAATAGCAAAGAGCAATTGTGACCTTGTTGTAATACATGCTTAGGACAGGAATATCATACTTCTATAAAGTATAGTTTACATTTACTCTCTCGGTCAGAAAACCTACTTGGAAAGATTTTTTCAATTTGAAATTTTGAAAACCACATAAAAACCTACTTGTCAAAATGTAAAATTTGTAACACTTGATCTCACCCTCTAAAAATTGAGCGGTTTCTATTCAATCTTGAGCCATTATTTTTTCAAGTGCATAGAAAGTGCAATTAGGAAAAAAATTTATTATTAAAGTTAATCTATAGGTTGAAAATGTCATCAAAATTTTATCAAAAGGAGTACATAGACAGCATACTTTTAAGGGAATATAATATCTTTTGGGATACAGGTAGGGCAATGGCCCTAAACATACAATCCCTTTAATACTTTATGTTTGGTTTACTTGTAAGGGGAGTTTTTTTACCACTCCATTTTGTGCATAGTGCAAACTGCCGGGGAGAAATTCTCCAAAATGATGGATTCTCTCTCCTCCTCCCTGCCTCTCTCTCTCACTCTGTCTCTTAGTGGTGTGTATTAGCATAAATATATTTATATACACAAATTAATTCAGAGAGAGAGTGAGAGAGAACACTTTCATTTGAGATTGAAGGATGCTTACCATCACTTCCTTGTGGAGTTTGATATAATTATTAACAGATGAAATAATTACATCTTATAAAAAGCAAGTGCACTTCTATATGTGTGAGTGGCCAATAATTACTTAGAAGAAAAAGGAACGAGAGCTCCCAAAAGGTTTTTAGGTCTCCAATACCACAATAGATAATGCATGTGGATTAGGACACTTAATTTTTCTTTTGATTTAATAATTAATTTGGTATGAGTAGTCCTATATGGAGACCTAGCCTATGATGTAGGCACCCTAATGCCTACACATACATTTATGCATATATGTGTGTACTTATAGAATTGTTTATTGCATTAAAGAATATAGCAATTTCTTATTTTTGCATTAAATGAATCCAAACTAAGTAAACTTAATAAAGCACAACCACTATGTGGTCCAAAGAGTCCATGTGGTGGGCACAAGTGATGGTGTATGTTAGGCCCCAAGGGCCATATTTCAACTTCTCTCTTTAATTTTTATTGTATTTGTCACTTGTCTAGTAATGTTGATCACCTGATGTCCCTTACACAAACTAGGAAGTCATAAAATGCTGCTAGAGGAATTATAGAAGTATCTATCAAAAGAAGACATGAGAAAAATTTATGGAGGTTGTTTCCTTTATGCTTTTCCAGTCAAAGAACTCTTGATTAGATATGAAAGTTTTTTTTTATACCAATTAATCCCAATACATTTTTTAACATCAATTAACAACCCGTTTGTGTGAAAATACTTCTATACCTAATCATATAGGTTTTTTTGCATGAAAATACTTTTCGAAAAATATTTTCACCCTTAAGGAGTAGGTGGGAGCTCTAGAGAGAGGCATGGGTGACCCTTAAGGCATACCTCCATTTCTAAGAACAAATTCTTACACCAGCCTTCCCATTCCCTCACTTGCATAGTGGATCTCACCACTTCTTTCAAAGGAAGCGTGAACCTAATATAAAATCAATGTTATGGAGACTTAGACCATACTGGCTAGTCTAATAGGTCGGACTATTAATTAGTGTCTTGAACAATCTAGTCTAAAGTAAAAAATTTATGCAATTGATTAATATTTTGCCAAATTTAGATAGTCCAACATATTATTTTTTACTGGTTGGACAGGTTAGACAGAGTTTTTTGGATAATTCAATGCGGTGGACAGGCCCCTACCCATTTTGTAATAGAATAAAGAGTTACATTTTGAAAGTGTTAACTGGGGTGTCAATGGTAGGAATGGATACCTCGATGTGGTAATTGGGTATGGAGATGCTACCCCCACGACCCCAGCCCCTTTCCTAAGTTAGACAAAGTTGAATAACATTGTTTGCGATATCTTTCATATATTTAAGCAATTCTCTTTGTTCTTCTTTATTTTTAAATAGTTGATCTAATTGTTTACCTATGTATAAATTATACCAATTTTGATAGAAAAAGCGAACCCCTAAATTGGTTCAGTGGCTGGTCCAATTTTGATAACACTACAAATTCATACATTAATTACTAACCAATTTCTCAAATGTGTATACTATACTCATACACTAATTACTAACCAATTTCTCAAATGTGTATACTATACTCTTGTCGGCAAATATTATGGACCTAATCTTGTAGGCAAGAGATCTAAGAGGATTTTATCTAATATGATATTTTAAGATAGGATCTTATGAATCACTAAATAATTATTAAAAAAAAAAAATCAATTTTAAGTTCTTCAATGCTTGGAGGGTCTTGGGCACTTTTTGCTTAATCTTGAGACATTTTCTTCAAGCATATATTAAGTGAGAATTGAAATTTGCATTCGTTAAGGTAGGGCTCTACGTTCAAGATCTTAAATGTCTAACATTTGGGTCCTAATGGTACTTTACATGATGGAGTATATAAACAAATACTCCTCTTGGAGCACAAAATCTTTTGGCAAATCCCGCCTCCTTTCTTTCTGTTTCTTTTTTTTTTTTTTTCTTTTAATATTTCAAACACTCGTTCCCTTTGATCCCATCTCATAACTCATCAAAAATTACAATTCAAACATCGAAAAACCTTCACATGGATCATCTCGACATGAACATTATGGTTGTGAAAAAAAAAGATTTTAAGATCTAACAATAATGTGTATTGTAATAAATTTTTTTAAATAATCTATTTCGTCCTTAAAATACGTATTCAAAGATCCACAAGATTGTACAATTTTTTAAGTTACGAATTTTAATATCTTTAAAAATTAATTTTAGAGCCACCAAAAATATTTCTATTGTAGAAAGCGTTATTTGAACGGGTATTCGAGTTGAGGCTTTATTTTGTTCTCCTAAAGCCTAGAATCTTCTCCCTTCTCCAATTATCTCTAATTGGTGGTGCGTAGTTGCTTACCAACCATTCCGTGTTAAATATATAACTGAGAAAAGCTTAAAAAATACACCGTAATTTCCAAGAAATTCTACGGATCCCTAATATCCGGGAATTACACGTGGAAATCTGCTATTGGTGCACGTCAACGAAACTTATCATCCTTACAGCGAAACTTTTTTGAAATTCAACTCTGTCCTGAATCTCGCGAAATTCCGAAATACTTAACAGGGGTTGGTTTATCAAGAGAGGCCCGCAACCGAACGGGTCCTCGCCCCGTTCGAGTCCCCACAGCGCCAGTTCGAACCCAGTCTGGCCCTTACCAGATCGATGAAGCCCTGGCCTTTCTTAAGGCCAGGTTGGGTCAAATATAACTTTCAAAAAAATAACAAAAATAGGCTGGGTCTGGCCAAATTGGGCTGGCCCTACTGTAGGCTCAGCTCAAGCCCAGCATGGCCTGTCAACCCTTGGGCCGTCGTGGCCCAGTCCCGGCCAGGACCTCGGGCTACGTCTTATGGTTTAGGTGGATCTTTTAAGCCCGCGCTGACATGGGGGCGCATGGCCGCTTGGCCTATAACGAGCTAACTGATCTTATGCTAATTTATTTTTAAGTTTTTATTGGAACATTAACAAGAAAAAAATCAATTCGAAACAATTTAACTGCGTAAAAAGTTATGTATAAGAGCTCCCAATACTTGCTCAAAAAACGTTGTCCTGATGGTAGAAAATTTTCAAATCGGTCATCTAAACCAAGACTTCTAGATATGAAAAAAAAACAAAAAGCAAAAATTCATATCCTGTAAATCTTGTAATATATTATATATGGAAAATGGTTTGATAGGGCTGCAGCCCTATCAAAATAAGTAAAGCACAATTATTGGAAAACCTTTACATCAATAATCTCAGCTTGAACGTTGCGGTTGTGAAAAAAATTAGGATTTCAAATTTTAAAAATCGCGTGCATTGTAATAAATTATCTAGACTGTTCATATCACCCTAAAAATAAGTATTTAAAGATATGCAAAATTATACAAATTTTTTAAGTTTTAAATTTTATTGTTAGTGTTGGAAATTGTTTTCAGGGCCATCATAGAAATTTCTATTGCTAGAAGTCTTTTTTTATAAAGATTTGAGGTGAGGCTTTATTTGGTTTTTTTAATGCCTAGGCCTTATAGAAATTTCATCCATTATATAAACTATTCTTTTTTAAATATCTTCAAGTATTTATAAATAGGAAAATAGTTTAATAGAGCTGCAGCTCTATTAAAATAGGTAAAACATCACTTCATAACTCATTAAAAATTACAATTCAAGCATTGGAAAACCTTTATATCGATCATCCTGGTACGAACTATTTGGTTATGAAAAAAATTAAGATTTTAAGCTTTAAAAAAAGTATATATTATAACAAATTATCTATACTGCCAATTTTACCATAGAAATAAATATTCATAGATCTGCAAGATCTGTACCATTACTTCAACTTTTATTGTCAATGTTGGAAATTAATTTTAGATCCACCATGGAAATTTCAGTTGCCCAAAGTGCTTTCTAAACCAGGATTTGAGGTGAGGTTTTATTTTGTTTTCATAAAACCTAGGTCTTATCAAAACTTCATTCATTCTGGTAGGATTTTGAAATGTACCTTACTTTGATATTGATACAATGTACAAACCGGATCCACATTAATTATTAAGGTTGGCCTTGAGCTAATACTTCCACCCACATTTTTGTTGGGAAAGATTAGGCTTAGATCGTTATATATACCCAAAAAGGGATTGCATACAATGAGATCATTTACCTTTGATACAAGGGGGTTACAATTACATACGGCTAATAGAGTAGTAGCTCTCTAGTAGTGTAATGTAGTGTCTAAAAACCGATTAGGTGGCCAAACTGGTCAATTGTTTGAATCGGTAATTCCAAATCTAGGAAATTGGTGAATATTGAGAAAAAATAAGAACTTGAGAGAATCAAGTGACCTACATTGCCCACCCGCCAATCTTGAATCGAACAAGGCAATTCTAGTTCACCCTGAAGATTTTTAAAACACTGGTATAAACGGTGAAGAATTGCTAGCATTTTATTTTAAACCCAATAGAGATCATAGTGTACAAAACTCAAATTAAAAGCAAAAAGAATTCTATTACTCGTGTTTGTGATATTCTTACCCAAAAATAACGTTAAAAAAAAGGGTGAACTGGATCATAATTGACCGATTCGGATTGATAACTGGTGACGCTGGTATGGTTTGTTAGGATATGAATATTTCGGGTTCATATTGATATACATCATTATGGATATATGTGTATATATCTCTTGATGATGTTAGGTATCTAGAAGATAGAGACCCAGTTACTTAGTCATCAAGTTATCATACCATATTTGTCTCATATAATTATGTGATTGTCATCTATATATAGATGTACTTATTTATGTAAACATTCATCCAAAATAGTGAAGATGTAGCCAGTTGGGCTTTGGATCCGTAGACGTAAAGCTTCGGCCTGAACCATGTAAATATTATGTTCTCTCTTCTTCTCTCTACAATTTTCATTGTATGCTCCCTCGAATTCTAATATGGTATCAGAGCAACGAGATATTGATCTTGAATATTGAGAGGACCTCTGATCCGTACAAACACACACAAAGAGAGGTTATGGCTGAAGCCGCACCACCAGAAATGAAGATCTTCTCTCTCAAAGCAATTCTTTCCTTGCTTGGAGGCAGACACCCCGTTCCTTCCTTCCTCGGAGGCAGACGCCCAATCCCCCTAAAGAAAGAGAGGGAAGACGCCAATATGGTCGCTTTTGTCACCTTTTGAAATACCAACAACAGACTGAAGTAGGAGTCTCGTCGTAACACATACTAGTCTGCCATGGGGAAGCAAACCATGGGCATTTATGTGACCAATTACCAGCTTCGAATGGATACTTTGGCGTATGTTCTTTACTATCCTCAAAAGCCTCTTGTTACAACACGTGTAATGGAACACCTGTACTTTAGGGAACTGCCTGCTGGAATTAATGCAATTGTTGCGATTTCCTGTTATTCGGGATGCAACCAAGAAGATTATGTTATCATGAATCAGTCTTCAATAGATCGGGGAGTTTTTTTATCATTATTTTTCCGTTCATATAGAGATGAAGAGAAGAAGTTCTTGCTCCCAATTTTGTTGTTAGAGAGAAGAAAAATAAAAGCTCGCCCCGCCTTTTATTGGTGCTATGTAGAGAGAGAGATATTGAATTGGGGAGGAGATTAAAAGAGAAAAAAAAAAAGAAAACACATTTTCCATCAAATGGTGTTGTTTATACTTTAGAGAGAGAAATAGAGGGAGAAAAGAAGAGAGAAACCCTTTTTTTGAGATAGAGACCCCTCAAGTTCTGATGATGATCAAAGAGCAGAGCTCCGTGGCATTGTTACTACATCTTCTTTTTGCGTGCAAGTGACTATCTTGTCGACGAAGACAAACCTAAGAAGTTGGGACTTATAGGCTCTGATGGTCAAAAGTATACCTATCTTCTAAAGGGCCGAGAAGACCTCCATCTTGATGTAAAAATTATGCAGTTATTGCAAGCTATTAATAGGTTTTTGTCATCTGGACGGGTTTGGTGCCAAAGTCTCTTCGTTTTAGGGTGGTTCTCTAAAAAAAAAAAGAAAAAAAAAAGGAAGTCGTAATTCTGTTTGATGATCAAATTTCTTGATTCTGGTTGATGATCATGTTTTTCGTTACATGATCCCGTTTGATGATCGAATTTCTCAATCATGGTTGATGATCAAGTTTTTCGTTACTTGAACCCATTTAATGATGAGTTTTTCGTTATTCCATCCCTTTTGATGATCGAATTTCTTGATTCTGGTTGATGATCAAGTTTTCCGTTACTTGATCTTGTTTGATGATTGAGTTTTCCGTTACTTAGTCCTGTTAGATGATAGAGTTTTTCATTGTTCCATCCTGTGTGATGATAGTTATATTTTTCGTTACTCGATCTCAGATGTTTCGAAGAAGAGAGAAAGAAAGATTATTTTCTTTCAGAGAAAGAAAGCCTCTAAAAATAAAAAAAGCTTCTGAGAGAGAAGATCTTCAAAGAAAAAAACCCTAGAGAAATAAAGTCTCTAGAAGAAAACACTAGAGACAGAAAGACTATAGAAGAAAGTAGAGAGCCCAAGTCTCTAAAAGAAAGTTGAGAGCCCAAGTCTCTAAAAGAAAGTAGAGAGCCCAAAAAAGGTTGTTTCTTGGAAAACTTTAGAGAGAGAAAGTCTCTAGAAGAAAGTAGCGAGCCTAATAATAGTTGTTTCTTGGAAGACTATTGTAACTAGAAGAAAGTAGAGAGCCCAAAAAATGTTGTTTCTTGGAAGTCTCAAGAAGAAAGTAAAAGAGAAAAAGTCTTCAGAAGAAAGTAGAAAGCTCAATAAATATTGTTTTTTGGATGAACATAGTAACCTGTGAAATTTATCATTGATTTGATCACTTCTCGTTTTTTTTTTTTGACAACTTAGTATTGTTTAAACTCCTGCTGCTTTGTGTCAAAACATCATGAGTTTGAAGGGGAATGTTAAGATATGGATATTTCGGGTTCATATTGATAAACATCATTATGGATGTAGGGGAATGTTAAGATATGGATATTTCGGGTTCATATTGATAAACATCATTATGGATGTATGAGTATATATCTCCTGATAATGTTATCTATCTAGAAGATAGAGACCCAGTTACTTGGTCATCAAGTTATCATACCATATTTATCTAATGTAATTGTGT
>NW_006499920.1:3504556-3543477 GCF_000471905.2 Amborella trichopoda | reverse complement strand
AGAGAGAGAGAGAGTCCATTGATTTTATGTTGTCTCATTATTTGATTAATTTCTTTTAATGTTGATGGATTTTATGAAAAATGGGGGAGTCCTGCTGATCCTGACGGTGCATATTATCTTGCATTTACGGTTTAGTGTTTCATGTTTGATTATTTTTATCTGTTATTGATGAAGTGAGACAAACATGGTGGTTTTCTGACCTTTTGGTGATATTGGTTTTGTGTTTTTTGTTGTTTAATGTCCATTGTCAGTTGTTTAAGAACCTTCGGAGGTTTGTTGTTTATTGTTTCATTGGGTTTTATGAAATGGGTTGAATCTGATTTTTCTTATCCATGATAGTAGGGGAAAATGGGGGGATGAGATTCTGAAATTATTTATTTTGATTTATTTAATTCCTGGTTTTTGATCTTGATCGACATGTTTTTTTTTCTCATAAAATTTTTATTCTTTTCATTATTTTACCTATTCAATGATAAAGGATATGTTTTGGAGAAATGATTTGTTGGTGCTCTTTTTCCTTCCCTATTTCTTATTTGATATTTTCATTTTGGGTTTTCTTGGCTGATTTGGGAAATCTAATGACTTGGGGCTGGCGTATATTCATTTTATTTTTTATTTGATTTTTTAAACTGTGGAAATGAGGCTATAAATTCTAAGCATGTATCTTAACTTTAAATTGAGTGTTTAGGAATTTTGTTGTGATGGGGAGTGCATTATTCTCTGGTTGTTCCTTTTTTCCATTCTTTACTGAGAAAGAAAAAACACATACCAATTTAAAGATGAGGGTTTTCCTCGATCATTATTGGAAGTTGAGGGTTTTCCTCAATCCTTATTTTTTTGCTGCTTCTTTCCTGTAATGATTTCTCTTCTTCTTATTGATTTTCTGGTACTTTGTATCTCGCAGGATTTATTTGTTTTTTTTATCTGAATTGTGGGTACTTTGTAGTTTGAACTTGGGTTTCTTGATTTTTCATAAGGCTCATAAAATAAAATGGGGTAAAATGAGAAATATGTTCACTGTGATTTCTATGTTGTGTTATTTTCATCTCACTTAAAGAGTGTTTCCTCTTTTTTGCTAAGGTGAAGCTCACTTTCTTTTAGAAAAGAAGGCCATATGCTTCAGTCTTCTAGGCATTTTATCCACTGCAAATTTCTATGGGGTTGTATTTGGGTGTTCTTATGAGAGAAATTTTAGGTTTTTTTTTCCCTCCGTATATATGTGAGTCATGTGATTCTCAATTGGGTTTTGTCTCTCTTATTTTCAGCAATCAGGTGGTGGGCTGGCCTCCTATTAGGGCATATAGGATGAACAGCCTTGCGACCCAATCTAGGGTTCCTGTTGTGGAGAACATTGAGAGCAACTATGATGATAAAATGAGCAGCACCAATACTATTAATAAGAAGAGTGAGAACATCAATAACAATAACACGGCAATTCAGAGGGCCGAGAAAGTGATAACCCAATTTGTGAAGGTGAATATGGATGGACTTCCTATAGGCAGGAAAGTGGATCTCAATGCTCATGGCTGTTATGAAACACTGGCTCAAGCTCTGGAGGACATGTTTCAGTCCCCTACAGCAACTTCCATCCGTAAGTTTTTATTATCTCCCTCTTTATTTTTTTTTTATGTTTTTGGGGGCACAATTCATTGATTTAGATGTGAAATCTAATTGGGTTTATAAATTTATGCATTTATTTGTTTCCTTGATTTTTTTACTTTGAGCTTTGAAGGTTTGAAGGTTTATTGATTTCTGTAGTCTCAAGGTTTTGAACAGCTAATAATTGCTGAAGCACATGTATTTGTCAGCCAATTCAGATATGCATTTTGGATTCATGGATTTACTCCTTTGCTTTTTTATTTGATTATTTCTTGGCTTCATGTTTAGCCCAGACTCGAGCCCAGCGTTTCATGATTGAAGATTTGGATTAAATTCTGCAACGATTTGGTCTCTTTTTTTTTCTGGTTATTTTTATTTTGTGAAACAATTTATTTCTACTCTTTTATCTTTCTCCTCACTCTCATTTCCTCGGTTTGTCTTTAGTGAATGTCTATTCTGCATGTCTCGCCTCTTTTTGGGCTTCTCACTTGGCTAGAGTTTAAGTTTTTTGGGCTTCTCACCCTTGGCTAGAATGTAGATTTATACCTGCTATGAAGGTAAAAGGGAACAGTGTCATTTAGTGGGTAGAGAGAGAGAGAGAGAGAGAGAGAGAGAGAGAGATTTATCAGTTGTTTATTAATCTGGTTTTGTTTTGCATATTGGGTTCAATGCAATAGGCCAAACTGGGGTGCACAGTGCCTTGGAGAAGGAGCACGGGGGGCTAAGTGTTGAGTCCAAGGCATCTAAACTTTTGGATGGTTCCTCTGAGTTTGTTCTCACCTATGAAGACAAAGAAGGAGACTGGATGCTCGTGGGAGATGTTCCATGGGGGTGAGTCTTATTCTCTCTCTCTCTCCCCCTCCCCTTTTAATGACTGAAGTCATCAAAATGTGTTAATCTCTCAATAATCTGGTGTTTATTCAGGATGTTTTTGAGCACTGTTAAGAGGCTTAGAATCATGAGAACATCCGAAGCCAATGGACTCGGTACGTACATTGAACATCTGAGAAATAACTTATCTGCTTAGTTAATTATATATACACACTTATGGTCGTCTTATGCGATCGATTTCATCAAAAGATGCATTAAATTTTCCTTGGTAAATCTTTAGATCCATTTTCTTTGAATGTGGGAAGCTTGCTCTTGATTGCCCATGAATAACCCAATCTCTTTCTACTAAAAACCATTTTGTTTGCCCTTAAAAGAGAAGTTCTCTTCCTAAAAGACCCATTTTACTCAATTCAATTAACGCCTGTGAAATCCGGATGATTTGTGTGATCTGAGTTGGTGTTTTTGATGATTTATGTTTTTGCAGCTCCAAGGTTTCAAGACAAGGGGATCAGGCAGAGGTGCAAGCCTGTTTAGCCAATTTTCACACTACAAAAGAAATATCAGATTTTTAACAGGATGAAAGAAGTATTAATGGAGGTTTTGGGGGGGTCTTTATCACTTACCCGCTTGTTTGGTCTCTTGTTCTTTTCTTTTTTTGGGTTGATTTCCCCATCTTCATGGTTTTTTGGGCCAGGCTTTCTTTCCATTTTTTTTTTGTTTTTTGCTTTCTTGATGTAATGCCTTAAGAATGAATATGCACACATAGAAATATATAGGTAGTTACAATGTTATGATGGGTTTTGAATCATACACTGTAAATGTAAAGTGTTTGGAAGGAGAATTTATGATGAGAGAGGAAGTAGTGTGAAGGCTTCCATTTTCGTTTTCTCTGAGATTTTGTGCTGCAGTCTCACTCTCTTTACCTGGTGTTTGTTCTTAGTTTATCTTATTAGTTTGTGGTGTGTTGAGAGGGAGTAGAGTGTCGTGTGTAATGCAAAGGGACCTCTTAGTGCTTTATTTATAGGGTGTGGTTTGTATAATGTCAACAGATGTTTTAACATCGAAAGTGTTTATGATGGCCTGAAATTTATTTTCATCTCTAATTAAAAAATTTGAAGTTTAAAAAATAGTGTAGATTAAGCAGATCTGATGACACTTAAAAATCTTGAAAATTGAATGTCTAGAGAATTGAAATGCTCTTTTCAAACGTGGATTTTGGGCAAATTTGCCGGTTCATGGTTTTAGGACCTGAAATATATTCTAGCTTTGTGCAAATCCATTTTTACTCCTCAAATCCATGATTTAAAGCTTGGGAAAATGGTATAGTTATAATGATTTTTAAATACCTTAAAATATGTTGAAAAAAGGGAGCAAGATAAACCGATCTTAAGATTAGAAATTTATTTTTTTTCTAATTCAAGATTGCGGTAGTTGAGATCGACATTTTGAATTAGGGACCCTCAATCTTCTTGAAGGTGGTTTTGAAGGCATTGAACCCAAATTTAGCATAAAACCTCTTGGTCTTGTCTATGAAGATCAGGAAAGTTTGGAATAGAATATAAAAAAGTGGTATTATTTTGAGGAGAAACAAATGAATATGAGCCAACCTCTTGGTCTTGTCTACGAAGATCAGGAAAGTTTTGGAATAGAATATAAAAAAGTGGTATTATTTTGAGGAGAAACAAATGTAATGAATATGAGCCATCCAATTTAAGAAAGAAAAAAATGTAATAAATATGAGCCATCCAATTTAAGAAAAAAACAGATAATGCGAGATTGAGGCTCTCGTGGTCACTTTTACCCCCAAAATTTGTAAATTTCTAACTGGATTCTCCATAGAGGCCAAAAGGATGTGTGTGCTAGGTTTGGGTGAAACAAATGGTCGTAAAGTCCCCCAAATTGACAAAGGAGGGCCCATGTAGCTGTCTTCACCGTAAGATGGGGAAAACATTTGTTTACCGTTGCGATTGTTTCAAAAGAAAAGATAGATTTTGGAATTATTAAATTTGAAAAAATTTAGGTGTGGTTTCAATAGGTGATAAGATGAAAGAAAGTAGACTCGTCATGTGAAACATAAGTCTAGTATAACATTGGTTAGGAAGTACGAAGCATAGGTTAGTGTAACACTTGTTAGGAAATGCGATTTCACTCAAATCGAAGGCTCTAAACGGATACGGGGAATGCCTAAAAGGGTATGGATAGAAGTAGTGATAATAGCTTATGGTGTTTCATTTACTCAAAAAGAGCTTACTGTCATATTGAGGGTATGATCTTTAATAGAGTAAAATGGATTTATGTAGCCAGCCGCAAATGGTTGAGATAAAGCGTAGATGATGATGATCTTCTTGATCCTGATAAATACAAATTTGAAAAAATAATTATGAAAGAAAGACCTAGAAAATGGTCTTTCTTTAGGAGAGAAAAAATGTATCAAAAAATGATCGAGGTTTGCAGCTCCTCCTTGTTGCAGGTCGAGAATATTGGTCGGGAAAGGCTACAGAAGCTCAAGCAAATGCTAGTATATTGATCAAATTCAACAGTCATCTTTAGACCAAATTAAAGATGTTAATTTTCAGCTACATGTTGTTGGATTTTGTGAATAAAATATTGATCTAATATATCTTGAGAGACAACCTTTTGGTTCGTCAACTAAATCTGAATTGTCACAAATTGATTTGGTTGTCTTCAAATGCTCCGCAGAAGATGCAGCAACTCGTTCCCTCTCTCGAACTCCTTGTGCAATGATATTCTTCATTCCTTGGGGTTTCACTGTTTTGGCATTAGGGTTGAGAGTGAATTTTGGAAAGTTTAGTTCAAATTCATGGTGTAGATGTCAGTTTTTAATCGGGAGCCTTTTGGTGCTTCCACTATGTGCGTTGAATTCTATGAGCCTTGTAGAACACCATTTGAAAATATAGACCTTTCTTTTTCTCTTTCTGGTTTTTCTCATCAGCTTTCATCACAAGATGGATATGGGTTCTAAGGTTAAAAAGAACATGAAGAAAGATGTTGGTTTTTGATGCTGTATCCATTTCTGTTTATGCCTTACAATGGGGTATTCTCTGTTATCCATTGGATGCAATGTCACAATACAGAAAATTTTTTAATCCCTAGTAGTAGAATTTTTGTTAATAGACTGCTCTCATGACTCATGGATCAAAATCTTTTGCAAATTAGTTTATCTTTTGCAGCAGGTTAGTGCTTGACGATTTGCAACGCCACGTACTAGGCTCAATTCCTATCAAGGGCAGGCTTTAGGCCCTTACTCCACTGACTCGCCTAAAAAAAAAGTGGGAGCTAAAGGGAAACTGATATATGTGTGTGTGGGTGTGTTTTTATTCCCTTGAATGTCGGAATCAAGTTTAAACTCCTTTCAAGTGTTATCATTTGGACATTATTTTAGAGGAAGCCGCTTCTCAATTTATAGTAATTTCTACTTTAAAGAACTGAATAAATGAAGGTGTAGGACCTTGCTTTTGATCATCAGTCCATTTCTTTCTTGTGTGGCTCGTTTAGGTTCAAATGTGTGGATGGAAAATAAAATGTTAATCAAGAGAAAAATCATAAAAAAGAAATATGTGGATAACATAGAACACCCTGACTTTAGAGAGAGAGATACTTTGTGGACCATACTTTCATGATAATGTGGTTGTTGGCTATGGCTCTCGAGAGTAATAGCAACTTATTATGCGTTGCACTCAAACAGAGCTATTGATTGACATGCTTGTTAATCTAATCCCTGACACGTTACATCTCCATATCACTTTTTTCAAATTTTTTGAGATTATTCATGTGGTGAAGAATAACCATAGTCAGTTAATTCCCACCTGAAACATATGTAAAGAAATTTGCTGATCTGCACATGTTTCATTCTCCTTGTTTCTAAACTCTAAGCGTAGAGATTAACTCTCACCTGAAACATTTGTGCTGCTTTACCCTATTGACTGACTAAAGCCTTACAAACATGTTGTTTCTATGGGAAAATTTTGGTAGAGGAAACACGATCTCCACTTCGTTTTCATGTGCGAACTCGTCTATAAGTAGGTAGAGAATAAGGGTCCCGTTGAATTATATTATGGTCATTGGACCGCTCAGCAAAACCGGCTTGTAGGGTGAGAAAACCAAGAATCTACTAGAATATTTAAAAATAATTATCCAATGAAAGAGAGGGAAGATTTAGGAAAAGGCTTTCAAATAGTCTGGAAATGAAATGAGGATAGGTAACGAAATCTGACATTAAGTTGTTCCCCCATGCTCGGCACCGGGAGTTTGTGTCCAGTTTAGAATCGTGTTTGGTGCACCGACTTTTTCTATCTCTTTGGAATCCGTTGGGTAGAAGAGATTGGTATTAGGGGGATTAGTGCATGATGGTATTGAGATTAGGATTTAAGGATGTCAGGGTTAGGGTCGGGCTTAGGTCTCAGGGTCTAAGATTAAAGTATTGAATGCATCAAAGTTTCAGCTAGGGTTCAAAGTCTCTCCCAGTGTCCGAAATTGACACCCAGGGCTCTTATTAATAGAAAAATAACCCTTCAACAATGTCACATAGTTTCAAGTTAATCCGAGCCGTCAATTTTCAGCACCACCGGTGGCAATACTAGAGTTAGCACCAAGAACACCACCATTTAGTGCCATCAATCATTTTGAAGTCACTTCTACAATGTCATTGCCATCGGTGAATCATTTCGGCATGTGTAATACGCTTCTTTTCATCAATGCGAACATTGTTCCAGTGAACAGCCAACGCCACCCCATATCACTTTATTTTCAATAATTGGGGGTCGAAGATTGGTGGCGACATCAGCACTGATGCCAAAGTTGTTGCCACATTCTGTTCTTCCTTCAATGTTGTTACTGCAGACGTAGGCGTGGGCACTGCCAACGCAAGTTGTAATGATTTCAGTTTAAAAAATTGGTCCTTCCCATTTAATAGAAACACTATTTCGGATGTGTGGGGGTGACCTTAGGTCGTGTTGCTACCCTTGACTCAGGCGTTGGCACCACCAATGCCATGCCTAATTATTCATATTTCAATTATTTGTACTACCTTACTTATTGAAAATACTGTTCCACATGTGTCAGGTTTGTCTGGTTGCTGGCTTTGGTACTGTTAATGCCTGTGTGACTGCCACCAACATTATGTTCACGTGAGGCTTCGGTCCTTGTTTTTTGGTACGTCTTCAAGTCAGTGGTTCAGGCTAACCATTTGGACACACTGTTGCTGACAGCGCTGCTATCCCCGACTTGGGTGTTGGGGGCTTTAGTGCCATTGTTTTCTCTAGCGTTGTTATCAACGGTATGGGCGTTGGTGGTCCTAATGCTATGGCATTGGGCGTTGCCGGCCCTAACTTGGGCATTCTACGGTTTGTTAGCATTGGTGGTCCCCTCTCTGGCGTTGGTGGTCTTGACACCAGGGACTAAAAGGTCATTTTTCAGGGGCCATAACTTCCAAACCGTCCATCATATTCGAGCGATTCTTGAACCGTTGGAAAGATTGTCTTTCATAAATCTATTTTGGGGCCCAAAAAATGATTCTTGAAGAGTCTATGAGGCTCGAGCTTTAGGGTGCGAGTTTTCATGGTTTTGGGTGTCATTGATTTTTGAGGTATGTAGAATTACTAAGGCCCATGGTTCCAAGATGGCTTCAAGGTTCTTACGGTTATGGGTCTTCCGCTTTCTGAGATTCCCTCAGTTGGGGATGGTGTATCTACAACTGCGTCGCTTTGTCGCTCATGTCGCATGCGTGTGGTACGAGATGTACGACAAAGAAGTAGACATCTGAGGCAAAGGGCGAGAGTAGTACAGAGTCGGACAAAATGATTTTTGAAGCATAGTCATCGCTTGATGTATGACTGCAGTCGGCCCATGGCGCCTATGGTCTTTAGGACCTTGAGGTGAGCTTAGCCCATCGGTTGGGGAGATCGCTGAGATCTCCATTTTGTCGGCGGCTAAGGTCACAGTGTTAGATTTTAAGGAAGTCAAAGCTCCTAGTATTTGAAACACAGGTTGGAAAGTGTTTTTAAGAGAATGTGGAGAATTCCCAGCAGAGTATATTACAGGTTACCTCATGCCTCGGGGTATCCTGGGGATTTTGGGCTGTAGTCTGGTCGATTAGGAGATTAAGTGATATTAGGGAAATTTGTGGGTTTCAGGGGGGTTTGAACGGTCTAGTTTTCGATCCAAGATACCTTTCATCCTGCAACGTCCCTTTTTGGGGTCGGTCAGTCTTGGGTGTGTTATGATCATCATCACCGGGCGTGCGTGGATCTGACTCCTTCAGTTTTTGAAAATATTTTTAGGAAAGACTTTGAAAAATGGGAGAAGTTTTGAAAATAGATACCGATGCTGGTTTACAATTTGAACAAGAGGATTTAAAGTTTTTGAAAACAACAAACACATGATTTTTTAAAACATCCAAATCAGATTTGCCCATGTATTTGGAGTTTGAACTTAATACATCGAAAATTAGGTATTAAAAATTAAGAAATTAAAAATTAAGAATTGAAAATTGAGAAGTTGAAAGGAGCATTTAGGAGAAAGGGAGGTTTTCGAAAATGGATTAGTTAGCAGTTTTAGCTTGTGTAACCATAGAGCCAACTGTGTAGTTTTCCGTCGTGCAGTGATGGATGTGGAATTTCCCATTACATGGGGTTTGTCATCCATGAAAATTCTACATTATACTTAGTTCTTAGTAAGAGCCTCGATCAAATTATCCCATTTTTCTGGGAGAGTTCGTCTTCAGAAAATTTATGAATTGTAAAGCTCAGCTGAATCTTCCTTTCAATGGCGTTTTGTCATGTTATGATGGATATCCCTGAACGAGTATTTTGGAAATCCCGTTGGGGTGGCCGAAGGATTTGACTGCATCATTGTATTTTTCAGGGAGAATTCATCCGAAATTTTTTTTTTACGCATTGTAAATCTCAGCTAAATCCTTCCTTCAATGGTGTTTTGTTTGTGATGTTGTAACTGGTTGTCCTGAACTGGGAATCCTGAAGGACTTTGACTACATCATATTGTAAAGCTCGGGTGAATACTCTCTCCAATGGTGTTTTGCCATATTACAATGGACTGATGAGAGGGGAATTTGAACGGTTTGAGAAATGTATGGGGGCTTCCTTTGTCAAACAATTTACGGTTTTTGGCATTGCCAACTCGATATCACATTTACAAAGTTGCTTCCTGGATTTAATTCACAATTTCAAAAAGCTAGTTCAATCAAAGATGCACAATTTTTTGGAATGCATTTTGAGTTTTTGAGTTTTTATTTTCCTGCAAATGCACATTGATCTTCAGTTTAGGATAGTTTATTGGTGAATGTTGGTGTTTGAGGAATGTTCTATTACTCTGCTCAGGCCTCGGACTTGGCCTTAGCCTGAGTCGAGTTAATTGGTCTCGACCAAGCCCTGCACAAGCCCAATACATGCCCTAAAAAATGGTTAAAAATAACTAAATATAGTAAAAACTGAAATAAGTTATAAAAATACAAAAGGTCTATAAACAATGGAAAAAGTTTATAAACTGAAGAATTTGGTCTACAACTTAAAATAATTCAAAAAAAATCCAAGAAAAGGGAAAAATCAAAAAATCAAAAAAGAAGTTCACAAATCATCATAAAAATATAAAAATAATATAGAAATATATTTTTAAATCACTTATTATTGATTTCTTAAGGGGAAAAGTTTACAAAAGGTTGTAACCTTAAAAATATAAAAATCATATAGAAATATATTATTGATTTCTTAAGGGGAAAAGTTTACATAAGGTTGCAACTTTAAAATATAGAATTAAAGATGCACATCAAAAATCCATCTGAAAAAGTTGTTTTAATGTTGAAAAATCCTCTAATTGGTCATCTCAACATCGAGATGAATGAATATGAAAAATAAAAGAAGAAGATTTTGAGTCCTAGAAATAGTGTATCTTGCAACACATTATCTAGACCGTCAATTTTCAAGATTTCATGTATTTATAGATCTACTTGATTTGAGCTATTTTTGGATTTTAGAATTTTATAATTAGAGTTGAAAATAAATTTTCAGGCAATCTTAAAAAATTTTGATACCAAAATTACATCTTATGATAAAATTTGGAAGTGCACCTTAATTGGATTGTCTAAGGTTGCAACTTATGCAAAGAGCTCACACTAATTTGTAAGAGTGAAGACAAGGTTCAAAGGGCCTATTAAGCTCAACTCTTAAAAAACAATGCATGTTTGAAATCAAACCTGTTTAGAAGAACTGCATCTTTTGCTTCAAGAACGAACTACGAGGCATGTATTGCTTATATTGTCTTCAAAGCATTAAATGCCCCCAACTTAAAAATTCTAATATACATGTGATAGTCACGACGAGTATACTCTCAAGATACACAAGCCCAATAAAGCACAATGAAATCTTATATGAGTTGCATACGCAAGAGAAGCCAACAAAAAACACCATCTCCAAACTTATTTCTCTTCACTACTAACTTGCCTTGCTTGGGTCTCAACTAGAGATCAAAGGAAACGATCTCGATAGATAATTTCGACAGAAAAAAGGGTATTTCATATTAACTATGGTCAGAAGCCATAGTTTATGGTTTAAGTGGTTGGCAGTTGAAATTTGTAATGACGTCTTAGGTTCTATTCCTATCTAAAAAAAAATCATAGTTTTCAATTAACTACAATTAAAAGGTGAGATTCCAAGCAATTTTTAATCTCAAGGAGAGTACAAAGAAATAACTTTTTTTTGGTTAAGACCAAAGAGAAATTATTTGTTGTTCTAAAAGTGTGGAGGATGCATGACATATTGCTTTTGAGCCGCAAGTATAAGAGAAAACCTCAACTGCAGTAACCCTAAGTGCGGTCTAAAGCCCTTTGAAGGCTTAACTGTGCTGAGAAATTGAGCTTATGTAAACTGTAGCGAAAAGTTGGGTGAGTAGTTTTACTCTAGTGACAGTGATGGGTCAATAATAACAAAAAAAAGAACGTATGTAATGAGACTATTTACCTTTGGTATAGAGAGGTCACAATTACTTACAACCGTCTTATATGAAATCTTATAGTTTGGGTTTGTTATAAATTATTTTTCCTAAAAAAGAATAAAGTGATTTATGTATGGACTCCAAATTTTTTTCTAACATATGAAATGTTCTATTTATAGGAGGAAATTACAAAAACAGTTGTTCAACCACGTTTTTTTTTTTTCCCAATATTTCCCCTTTGTGCGAGGATCTTCGGACTGAATTTTATTTTTTTAAAATTTTTTTTAGTCACTTTTAATTTTAATTTTAGTTTCCCTACTAAAAAATAATTTAAAGTTCAGTCTAAAGATGGAATCCTCAATTGGCAATTTTTTTAAAAATAAAAAAATACAGTTGACCGACCTTCTTTGTAATTTTCGATTAGAAAAAAAGCATTTTAGATCTTAAATTTTTTTCAAGGTCCGTACGTAAATCTTTTAAAAGAATACCACAGCCCAAACCCAAATTCTCTCATTGTGCAGTATAACACAGAAAAGCCTACAAATCTTTTTGTCTGCTAAGCTCCTATAGGGCTAAAGAAGTTTCCTACTTGTATTATTCCGATGTGTTTTGTCTCTAGTCAATACATGACTAAAGTTTACTGTTGATCATACTTTGCTCTAAACTTGAAATACAACATAATAACAAAAATATCGGACTTAGATTTATTCTAAAGTACCTTTAAAATAAAAACATATCAAAACAAAGGCGTTAGTATCAGTCCCACTCCAAGAATGGATATCCAGTTTGAGTGGGGCAGGGCCAAAACATACTTCTTTCCGGTTGCTAGAAGACTTGCAACCCCAATATCTTTTACTAGATAATTTCTTTTTACCTTTGTCTACCTTTATCCGTTTGATCAGAATGGTCTCCAGATGCATGAGAGGAGTTACAGGAACTATTAAGCCCACTGACCATCCGATCAGAGCCAGCTGGGGCATCATAAGAGTCCTGACTAGAAAAAGATTGAAGTCCATCCAGATTCAAACCAAACCTCCCCATAAGGAGAGAAGGACAAAAATAACAATCTTCAGAAGAGAGGAGAGAAAGGGAAAGAGGGAAAAGAGGAGATAAAAAAGGAGAAGAAGAACCAGAGCTCCATAACCTTAGGGAGCTGGTTGGTCTCTTCAACTAGTAGCATCTCAACTTCTGTTAGGTATGAAATGACTGGCATTGAAGCCATGGATTCTTGGTAAGAAGAGAGAGTGGGTAAGGCAGTGGATCCTTGGGGTTGAGAAAGAGAGTTTTTAGAGATATGGAGTGGGTGAGGCAATGGATTCTGGGTGACAAGAGAGAGGGGAGAGAGGATAGAGAGTGGGTCAGGCCAAAGATCCTTTAACACTTCCATTTCATGGTGAACTTATTATAAGGAAGTCTTTGCATGCTATCACAAACTTACAAATCACACGCGATTACTATTCTTAGCTATTTGATCCAAATGGACGGTTGAGATAGTTTTAGTAACAATGTCATGTCTAAAATTATTTATTTATTAATTTTTATAAATAATTTTGTTATAAAATATTGGGTGTGCCCTCTTCTTATAATGGTACAAATAATAAAAATAAATAGAACATTTTTGATGTAATAAATGATCAAAATATCCTTGTAAATTGTATGGGTATTTTGCCATTTAGTTTTATCTGATTTTTTCCTTATTTTTTTTATTAGTGTGTTCCTATAATTAGTAAGTTATGCCCCAAATTTCATATCTAAGTAAATTATAAAATAAAAACTAAATAAAATATGATATACACTCTGAACTGTCCAATCAAACTGAGAAGTTTGGAAGCTAACTTGTGAAATTGTACCTGAAGCGATTCCAACTGTCCAGTTAGATTGAAGATGATAATAACAGTCACATGTTTAATATGTTGTATGTATGGGTGGCACCGCGTAAAAAGATTTCTGATTTTTATATGTTAGAAAACTATACATTTCAATATGCTTAAACATTGTATTCTAGGTTGAAATGCTTTTGATCATTCTAGCTGGGCATCTTGACTCTATTGGCACTTTAAGTGATGTTTCAAAAAAGAAACCCATTCAACTCTCTTTTTTGAGTGTTAAAACTCATTCGAAGACTTTTGAAGCTAAGCCAAGATGACACAGAGAAAAGTATTTCTTACTCATGATGATACATGGAAATTCAATCAACCCATGAATCCAAGTGTTTCCTCCTGCCCTAACAACCCATGTGGAAAACATTCAGGGTATTCCCTTGATCCAAAATGTGCCCTCCAAAATCTTTAGTTAGTTGTCAACTCCATTTCTCTAGTGTATTTTTAATGCAACTGACCCTTAAAGCTGCAAGGATTAGGAGTCCTAATAATATGGGTGTGGATTATGTTGGTTTAGATTAATCATATTAGTATAGGAGTCCAAAGAGATATGTCTTAGGATTAGATTAGCAGCCCCAACAAGAATAGATTGGATTAGGAGTTGTACATGATTAGAGTTATTGTAGGATTAGAAGTTAAATCTTAGGCTTATATTCGGTGCAAGCTTTCTATACTTCCCTTAATGTATATTAATTTTATACTTGCCCTCATCTAGTTGTCAGATCTGAATCAACGGGTGAGATGGATCTAATTACAATGTCATGTCTCTACATTATTTTATTTTTAAATTTTTTTACAAAATATTTTGACACCAAAATTGAGAGTCCACTCCTCTCTTAAACTTGCACCTACAAAATATACAAAATTTTTTTTTGATAAAATAAAATAACCAAAATACCCCTGAAAGTTTTAGGCATATTTTGGTCATTTTATTCTATTGGATTTTTTTTTAAAATCGTTTTTAGGTGCCAAATTTCATGTTCATATAATTTATAAAAAAAAATAAAAAATAAAAAATTATGAGGTGTCAGATTTAAATTAAACGATCAATAACGTATTTGATCTAAATTGGAAGGCTAGATGGGGAAGTACATAACTTCTACACAGTAGCAAAAATATAAAAACCTTTTCCTTATCTTTGAATTAGTTGATGCCTTATAAATAGGAGGTAAGGGAGAACAAGAGGCCCATAGAGGCATTGGGAAGTGTTTGCTTGTAGCATTGCCGTGAGAGGTAGCATGAGAGGCATTGAGAGGTCAATTGATGTCCATGAGAGAGAGACTGAGATGCATGTCTTAGATTGAGAAGGAACCGAGAGATAGGTCTACGATATATGGAGAGGTTGACCATGGGAACTAAAAGTAGTTATATCTCTCGTTTCTTTATGTCTAGTCAATGACACTCTTACAGCCACCCATTTTGAAATCTAAGGGATAAGAATGATTGTGATATCTTTGTATAAAAGGTAAAATGGTTTCTTTAGACAATCCCACACAACTATTTCCACTCATTAGATGTCAAATTAGATGGCTTGAGATGAGTCACGAGGTCCAATGAGCCCTTATTTTTAGAGAGATAAGTACCATTCACTTTCATGCATGATCTTAAAAGTCAAAAGTTGTGGCTCTTTAAAATCTCAACTACTAGTGCGGCACGATAACACTTCGAGTTCCAAAACATAACCGCTGCACTGTGACTCTTTGGTTTTTGGAAGACCGATCATCACACGTTATATATGCATCTTTGTTGGGTATTTGTGGTAATTAAAGCCCTAATGAGAGCATGTAATCAATATTTTGATGCAGTGGAACAAAAACTCAATGGGAGTATGGTCCAATAGGACCGAGATTAGCAAATGAAGTTTTCCAAGACTCGGACTAGACTTAATGAGCGAGGCCAGTTGAGTTACAACCCGTAATACTTGGGCATAGAGCAATATTGATGAGGGTTAACAATGTTATCATTTGATGAGGTTAGAGTTGCTAGGGTTGAGACTATGTGACCCCCATATCGAACTTTTATCTAAGTTTGGGAAAAATGAAATCCCTCGGCTTTGTTAGGGTTTTCTAGATGGGCCTTCGCCGCCGCATCTCTAGCTACCATCACTGCCAAGACAATGCCTTCGCTGCCGCTTCCCTAACCACCACCTTTGCCTTATGCTAGCAACACCAAGCTCCAGCGACGTTTCAACATCGCGTTCTTTTGAGAGAAAACCCTAGCAGATTTGCCCAACCTCTGCCAACAACAGTCACCGTTGGCAACATCCACCCTCTCCGCCTAGAGAGAGAGAGAGCCACCTGCGGCAGTTGCCTTAGCCAGTTGTTGCCTTTAAGCCTGGTTTTGTTTTTTGCAGGTCATATCTTGACATCGATAGGTCAGATCTAGCCACTCTTTGAGTCACCTTATTTGTGCCCCCTTTTCTCTCTCTGTTTTCTGTTCTCTGAACCCCCCTCCCCTCTTATCTTTTCCATTTTATGTTTTTTCCCCTTTGTGCCTAATTTCTCATTCTTTTTGATCTTTTTCTTTTGCTTATTCTGAGAATGTAGGTGAAACCCATTTCTTTTGTTTATTCAGAGAGTTTAGGTCCTCGCCCCCTCCCTCTCCCTCATTTTCTTTTTGTTCATCTTCTCTTTCCACCCCTCCCATTGGCCTCTCCTTTCTTTTCATTTCCCTTCCACCTCTACCCTCTTTTGTCGTTGATCTCTTCTTGGCGGTCGTCCTTCATGGCTTTCCCTCAACTCTTTTCTTCCCAATGTGGGTTACTGCCTAAGACAGGATCTCCCCTTGGTATCATATCGTCGGTCTCTTGGCCTTGGGCTGTTGCCTAGGGTTCTCATATACCTCTGTATCTGATAGCCTAGGTCAATGCTTATATGGGGCTTGGCCTTCTGACGTCTTGAAGGTATCGTATTGTGGTTTTCTCTTGGCCCTCTAGTGGGCCTTGAATTTCCTATCAATTCTTATATACAATTTTGGAGTTGTTTGAGCTGGACTCCTTGTCTTTATTTGTTCCCTATTTTCCTTCCTGGTTTTCTTTTAACTTCCTTCCTTTTTTCCCTCTATCCCAATTCTCTGTTAAACTTATCTTTTGCACTATTTTCGGTCGCTTGTTACATGCTACTTCTGCCCTTATCAACACCACTGTGTTTGGGTGCCAGTTCAGAGGAGCTTGTGCACCACCACCCCAACCTCGACTTTGTGTTTCCTATAGATGAGATGTGTGTGCTCGTGTTTGTTTTTGGAGAGGTTTGGGGTAGTAGGGGCTTGAGATGATTGTCTCTGATTTTTCTTGGAGTGATTAGTTGGACTTTGATTGCTTGTATAACTATTTTGTTGAGGTTTAGGTTTTGTAATGGTGACAGTTGAGTGAGTTCTTCCCTAGAAATAGAGAGTTCTTCCTCTGTTTATACTTATGTAATATCTATGGAGCCTTGCTCTTTTATAATGAAACTTACTCGCCGTTTCAAAAAAAAGGGACTGTGTAACCCTTGTGTGTGATGGTAGGCCCGTTGTGACGATGGTCAAAGCCTAATCATAAACCATCACACAACATGTTCATATGATAGCTGTGCTGTGAAAGAAAATCACCATTGAGTGTACAAGTGTGAGAGATTACCCCAAATGCACCATAGAGTTGTGGTTGCACTTATTCTGTGTGACCTTGGACTTGTCCTTAGGGGAGAACCTATAATCCATAGACTGGGATTGTGTCCCATCACCTATTGGTTAACTTTAGTAGCCCAATTATGAACACCTGCGATAGTTTGTGAGTCACGAGAGCTGCTAGGTTCGTTTGAGAAAGTGAGTGTGGATTAATAAATTAATAATTTATTAACATAGTTGGATCCGAATCCCATCAAAATTATTTAAAATTAATTATTTTGATGTTAAATATTTTTTGGATTGATAGTTTTACTTTTTAGAGGTCTTTGGATATTTTATTTTCTCAAAATGGGTTTATAAATAAGAAGAAATTGAATTTTCAGTAATTTAAATATTTCGAGAGAAAAAAAAAGATAGCATTTCAAAAAATCATTTTATACTTTTTTATAAGTCATAATATATATGGGGGCTCATGGGCCCATCATAACTACACATGGGAAGTGTGTGGCGCCTACATGAGGGCACCATGAATGGCACCCCCTACTTTTCTTTTTTGAGAAAGTGTGAGCTTTCATTAAGATAATGAAAGGGTTACATGGGAACAAAAGGCAAAAGAAGAAAGAAGCAAAAGAAAAGAGGCAGAGGAGAGAGAAGAAATAAGGGAGGGAAAAACAATAGGTTCAGTCAAGATGTGGCCTCATTTGCCAAATAGTTTACCGCAGAGTTAAATCCATAAACAATGTGACCGAAAGTGACCTCAAACAATCTAAGCAAAAGAAGAATTTCATCCATGAGACCACTCAACTTTCAAGGGATACAATTCGGGCAAGAACACTAGGAAATAACATTAGCCGCGTCTTCCTCGATGATCACCCTATAGAGCGAAGGGCCCAAAAGAGAAAAGGTGTTTTCTCAATGCCCAAAGTTTAGCTTCATTAACCTCACACTGGTGTAGCCTCCCTGAGTAAGTCCAAATAACTGAGCCCAAATAATCTCGAAGAAGGCCTCTATAACCAGCAATATGACCATTCACGCTGCCATCGAAGTTAAGTTTAACACATAAAAAAGGAAGCGCTTTCCAAACAAAACGCTTGGGAGGACGGTTGGGTTTGAAGTGTAGCAGTTGCGAGTAGTGAGTAAAGAACAAGTCTGTGGGAACAACTTTTATGAGGAGAGAGGAATATGCCCAAGTAGCAATGGAACATTGTACAACTGCTAGGAAAGAAGGAAAATCTCTACTGCGACCTTCAAAGGTTCTCAAGTTTTGTTCCCTCCACAGGTTCCATAGGACTGCTGCAACAGAGATCCTCTAGAGATTAACTCCCAGGGTAGAGAAAGGAGGGGTCCACAATTGTTGTAACAAGGCATGTGTCTTCGTATGTCTTGGGCCAATCCAATTGGCTGAACCCAACATCCAATCCCACAATGTTGAGACAAACAGACAGTGGATGAAGAGATGGTCTATTGCTTCCTTGTCCCTTTTATACAGCAAAGAACCATTGGTGAGGATCATCTCCATTCTTCTCAGTCGATCTATGGTGAGGAGTCTCTTTAAGCTTAGCAGCTATAAAAAGGTTTTGACTTTGTGAGGTACTTTGCAGCTTTAGAACTTAGCCATCGAAGGCCTGTCCTCGATATAACGGTCCCTATTGATCGCTTGGTACAAGGAAGAGGCTGAGAACACACCACCCGGTTCCAAGGACCAAATGATCCTATCTGGCTTCTTGAGGTAGTAACAAAAGGCATAAAGAAACACAATCAAGGTCTGGAATTGCTCAGTAACATAAGCATTAACCCTTTGAGTATTAATCTTGACATTCCAAACCGGTTGCTCCCCAAAGAAGGATATCATATTAGCAGGCATCTTTTGTTTCTGTGTTGACTGTAGAGATCAAGATATAGAAGTTTTAGAGGATAGTTTCCCACGATTTAGCATGCCAGAAATGTGTTTGGGCTCCATCACCCTCTAAAATTCTGGAGTAGGACAAAAAAAGAGGCCTAACTCCTTGAATCCCTCGTTGGCACCCCTCACTTTAGGGGTATTCTTTTTTATTTTATGATGAGGGCTATCAAGCCACTCAAGCAATTGATCAGATATGGAAGGTTTGAAAATTTAAGATAATTGATTTTCAATTTAATATATGTGTAAGAGAATTATGAAAGAGATAGGAAAGTATGATATATTTTTCATATTAAATTTGTATGATGGGATTAGGTTAAAGAAGCTGAAAGATAACGTTCTAATACATTTCTTTTAATCATGATAGTTAATGTAAAGATTGTATGACTAATATCTATCAACCCACAAGTCTTCTATGATCAATAGTTATGGTTAACCCTAAAAAATCCCAGCCCAAGAAAAAAAAAAACTATATATAGGCACTATGGGGGGTCCTATTTCTCTATACCAAAGATCTCTCTCTCTCTCTCTCTTCTCTCTTTAGGTGGCACACCACCCTCTTTCATCTCTCTCTAAAGTTAGAAAAATATTGGGTTAAGGAAAATAGGGGGGCACACCCTTGCCATTGTAGCCCAAAGGTGAGCGTGCCCCATATTAGACATTGAGGCCTAGTCTTGCACTAAGTTCTTTCATTGCTATTTGATTTGATTAAGGGTTGTAGCCTATGGTTTCACATACTTTAAAAATCAGAGATAGATTATGGATCATGTCCGCCATTGGATGACGATGTCCAAAGTGGAGTGTGCAAAGTTCAGTTGAGGTAATCTTCTGGTAGAGGTGGAAATGGACCCATACTCGACTTGGAGGCAATGGTTATCCCAGACTCGGATCCGGGTATGGGTCCAAGTTTTGAACGCTTGAGTAGGGTCTAAAAGGGCATATTTGAATATTTTCGGGTTTGGGTATGGATATATAGCCATACCCGACCTGACGAGTACCCGGACCCGTGAAATTCCCTAACCTTATCTTTCTAAATATTTGGATGTGGGACTAAAAGTCTTTTTCAACCCACAAAGTAATCACAATTTTCTCTCTCTTTTAACCCCTCTCACCCACCACCCAATAAAGTGACATGCGTGAGGTGTAGGGCCGGGCAATGGAGAAAAGACAAAATGCCATCCACTGCCAGCATGTTTCTTGGACAAAAAAAAACTTGCTTGTTATAGCTCACGCCACAATGCCAATGTGACTTGAAACTGCTTATGTTATTATAGCGAAAAATGCCTATTCTCCCTTGAGAAAATAAATATAATACTTGTTTTTCTCCCAAACTCCATCCATCCCTCTCCATGCGTGTATGAAATTAATCCCACATCGAAGAAGTAAATAGAGTTATGGGGTTATAAACTCTATTAAAAGAGTAGGAGAGTTCATGATCAAATACCTAACCCCGCAGAGAAAGCTATAAAGCTCGTGTATGGGTCAGAGTCCCTAGTCCTTAGTATCCTTTCAGGTACGGGTCTGGGTACTATTTTTTTTGGACCCGTTACGGGTCCGAGTATGGGTCTACAAGTAATGTTTCGGGTCTGGGTTCAGTAGGACCCGACCCATACCCGACTCGTTGCCACCTATCTTCTGGCATCTAGTTCTATAATTTGCAGTCTTGTGATTTCTTGTTCTCATAAGCATTATGTTAAAAGTAGTTTTATTAGTGGCAGCAAGTGAGAACTTCTTTTTGTTATTTATTTGAATTGACTTAATTGTATACCTCTATAAGTGCTCTAGTCGGTAAAAAAAAAGAAAAAAAAAAACCGCATATACCGTACTAGTTCACCTTGTCCAACTTTCAGTCTTCACTAACGGACCACTTGTACCGGAGTGCACCAAACTATGGGAGCCTTGCATTATTATTGGAGGGGCATAATCATCGAAATGCACCCATTCACCAAAACTATGCGATGGGGTGCAGTTCACTAGAGTGCACCATACATTGGAACCACATCAAAATACTTTAACAAGTGCCCTTACACCCTTGCCCTCATCCTCACAAATGCACATGCACGATCGCGTTCGCATGCTATACGTGCTTGTTAGGCCTTCTCTCCTTTTGGTTATTAAAACACAAGAGAAGAGAATGTCTACATATTTAAATAAGGTTTCCATATTCCACATCTTCAATGTGGGATAAATAGCCGAACACTTCTCTCTTTACATATAAGTCAAAAACACAATTTTCAATGCATTGCACTTTCCAATACACTGAAATAATATGACACTATTTTGAAATAATGTAAAGTATTTTGATGCAATCTCTCAAGATTTGAGATATCTTAAATGAACTATCAATTCATGCTAATAAGATGTGGAAGTTAATAGACTTGCCACCCGATTCTAATCCTATTAAATGTAAGTGAATTTTCAAAAGAAAAAGGAATGCTGACGGGTCCATTAACAAGTATAAGGCCAGGTTGGTTGCCAAAGGTTTTAAACAAAAAGAAGATATGAACTACTTATGCTCTCATAGCAAGGATGTCTACTAGACGTATACTACTTACTCTTGACTCTATAAACTGCTTGATTATTTATCAAATGCATGTAAAAATTTCATTCCTAAATGGGGAGTTAGACGAAGAAATCTATATGGAACAACTAAAAGGGTTTATTATGCCAAGTCATGAACACAAAGTGTGTTAATTGGTCAAACCCTTGTATGGGTTAAAATAAGCTCCAAAACAATGGCATTAGAAATTTGATAATATCATTATCGAATGGATTCAAAAGGAGTGAGGCAGATAAGTGTGTATATAATTAATTTGATGTATGACATATTATGCTTGCATATTGATAATATGCTAATATTTGGCCCTAATTTGGAAATTGTGGAGGAAACCAAAAGGTTCTTCAGATCTAATTCTTCGGGTCTAACTTTGATATGAAGGATCTAAGAGTAGCAGATGTGATATTTGGTATCAAGATAGTGAGAAACGATGATGCTTTAGTTTATCTCATCTCATGATTAGAAAAGATGCTCAATAAATTTGAGCATTGTACTTGTAAACCAGCATGCACACCAATAGATTCTCATATAAAGTTAATGAAAAATGATGGGATATGTAAGTATACAAGAATAATTGGTAATTTAATGTATGCAATGAGTTGTGTAAGACTAAACATTGTGTAAGCACTGGGTAAACTTAATGGATATACTACTTTCCCAAGTAGAGATCATTTGGATGCAATCTCTTGAGTTTTGAGATAATCTCAAGGAAACTATCAATTATGGCATATATAATACTGGTTATCCCGTGGTGTTGGAAAGATATAGTGATGTGAGTTGGGGAATGGAATTCAAGAATCACTATGTATATCTAGATGAATTTTTACCCCAGGTGGTGGAATGGCATCATGGGAGTCAAGCAAAAAAAATTATATTTCTTGTTCCACCATGGAATCAAAATTCAATGCGCTAGATTCTACTTATGAAGAAGTATAATAGTTAAGAAATTTACTTTATGGCAATCTATATTGGCCCAAACAGATACCGCCAATTACAATTAATTGTGATAACCGTGAAATAGTTGCTTGAGCGAATAAGATGTATATAATGCAAATCTAAATATATTGCGCCTAGACATAACTCCATACAAAATGTTGATTAAAGATGAAGTGGTAAGACTAAACTTTGTAAGGTCAAAAGTTAACTTCGTCGATCCTTTGACAAATGACTTACAAGAGAAGATGTTAGTTGGATATCGAGTAGAATGAGGCTAGAGTCCATTGAATGTCCATCAATAGTGGGAACTCAATCTTAGCCTGTTATTAACTCAAGATGTCAATATTCAAGGTAAAAACAAGCCACTCACATGGTTGGTTGGATAATTAGACATGAAATAATTTATTTGTAAGCATCTATTCTAATAAGATCCATATAATAGATAAATCTAGTGATGACCTGCATAAAAGGAGGATAAGTTATGCTCTTAACTAGTTTATATGGAGTGTTTTATACGCAAGGGCACTCTTGATGGACTCCTCTATATGAATATAGAAATGAGGCCGCTTGGGATTAGACTGTAGGGATCTCGAGAACCCATTAGCTTGCGAAACCGGGAATCCTAAATATTGGGATCCCACCCAAGATCGTGTACTCAATGTGAAGTAGATGAATACAACTATAAATCCTGTGCGAGAAATAAAGCAAACATAAAAACACACATCACGACAACATACGATTTACATGGTTCACCTTGTAGGGCTACATCCATGGCCTCGATAATTAGAAATCTACTATAACAATGAAGATTACAGTTTTGGGTTACAAGAGATAATAACATCTTCTTTCCCACTGCAATACCACTATTGGAAAGATAACTTCGAGAGCAACATAGAGATTTTCTCTCTAGAAGTGGAAGTTAACCAATCTAAAACTCATGGGAATACCGCCTCTCTCTCGGAAGCCATGTCTCTCTCTCTTAGAGACCTATCTCCATATTGTAGATCCATTCCCATAACCCGTAAAGAGGTGACTCTCAAGGGATGAGTATTATGTATTTCTTCACTTTCTTATAAACATATCACTTTTTTGCTTCCCAAAAAAGTCCATTTTCTATTTCCCATAATACCTTTATTTTATAAAAAAAATATGGGTATGGTGATTTAGCTATCACCAAACCCTACAATCTCCACTTGATAGCAAAATCACCATAATTGCCTTGACAACCTTCTTTGAATAGATTTCTTGATTTCTTCATACTTTCTTCCATTATGGAATTTTCACAAACACTTTGCCTTCATATTTATTCACCTCAAAACTATGGATATTTCTTGATTTTCTCACTTGCCTCCATTGTTGAATTTTCACAAACACTTTGCCTCCATATTTCTCCATCTCAAACCATGTATCCATCAAACTCTACCATGCAACATTTCCTTATTGTAAGCCTTAACGCCGTACGCACCTTATGCTCTGATACTAATTGTAGGATTCTCGTGGACCCTTTAGCTTGGGGAATCGGGAATCCTAAATAATGGGATCCCACCCAAGATCATGTACTCAATTGGCCAAACGCGAAGCAGATGAATACAACTATAAATTGAGTGCAAGAAATAAAGCAAACATAAAAAAACACACCACAACAACACATGATTTACGTAGCTCACCACGTAAGGTTACATCCCCGGCCTCGACAACTAGAAATTTACTATAACAATGAAGATTACAGTTTTAGATTACAAGAGATAATACCTATTCTAAACATTGGTAAAAGACCATCACCGATCTTCCTTTCTAAACTCGCTCTCTAGATCGAGCAACACCGTTGATCAATATCATCTTTCTCATTGCAATACCATTACTGAAAAGATAACATCGAGAGCAACATAGAGATTTTCTCTCTCTAAAAGTGGAAGTTAACCAACCCAAAACTCACGAGAATATCGCCTCTCTTGGAGGCCATGTCTCTGTCTCTTGGAGACCCATCTCCATATTGGAGATTCATTCCCATAACCCCCAAAGGGTGACCCTCAAATAATTGGTATTATGTATTCCTTCACTCTCTTAATCTTTAGAAGAATATATGGGTATGGTGATTTAGCTATCACCAAACCTAACAATCATTGTAGGGATCTCGAGAACCCCATAGCTTATAGAACTAGGAATATCAAATACTAGGATCCCACCTAAGATCGTGTACTCAATTGGCCAAATACGAAGTAGATGAATACAATTATAAATCGAGTACGAGAAATAAAGTAAACATAAAAAAGCACACCACAACAACACACGATTTACGTGGTTCACCCCATAGGACTACATCCACGACCTCAGCAACTAGAAATCTATTATCATAATGAAGATTACAGTTTTGAGTTACAAGAGATAATACATATCTCTAAATATCAGTAAAAGCTATCACTGATCTTTCTTTCTAAACCCGCTCTCCAGACCGAGCAACAACGTCGATCAACATTCTCTTTCACACCGCAATATCATTATCGAAAAGATAACCTTAAAAGCATTCGAGAGGCTTTCTCTCTCCAGAAGTGAAAAGTTAACCAACCCAAAACTCATAGGAATACCGTCCCTCTCTTAGGGCTATCCATATTGGAGATCCATTCCCATAACCCCCAAATAGGTGAACCTCAAAGGATGAGTATTATGTCCTCCTTCATTCTCTTATAAAGATATCACTTTCTTGCTTCCCAAGAAAATCAGTTTTCTATTCCCATAATACCCTAATCTTTAGATGAAAATATGAGTATGATGATTTAGCTATCACCAAACCCAACGTAGACTTGTACGTAGAGCACTCACAAATTCGGGATATACGCTCAAGGCCCATAATGAGCTGACAACATAAAGAGTCACCAGAGAGTTATGCCATTTGTATGTTGTGCTACCAATATATCAGATAATGTCTTTAATTCAAAGATATATGCTACCATGGAGCTTGATGTACTTTGTAGTGCATAAACTAAGTGGAGGTTCAAATTACTTCACAGTATGCAAATGATATATGTTACCTAATGTTTGCAAAGGAGGAAATTGTTGTACTTTTTGAATTGAAAAAAAGTACATCACAAAGTGCTTTTCGGACGAAGACTCGAGGTGAGAATTTACTTGGTTTTTATAAAAAGCCTAGGCCTTATAAAAACTGCATCCTTTCCACATATAACATTTTATATCAGTGAAAAAACATTATGCTCATGTAGGAGTATTTGGAGAACCATTCCCTCATATAAAACCCTATCTAGAAGCACGATTCAAACCCAAAAATTTGGAGACATAATTTTTGTAACCATTCAATCAATTTCAAAAAGCGAGAAGTGAAAAAAAAAGTATGAATATTGAATAGAGTTTGTTTAATTTTTCTAAGTATTCAGGAATGCAAAATTCAATTGTTGTTTTGTGAAAGAATACTCACTTGGTAATTGTAATTTAGATTCAAAAACTTAATATAAAAAATTGATATGCATGTTATGTGTTTAGTGACTCTTCCAATTTAGTCCCAAGGGAACATATTGTATTTCATTTTTTAGGGAAGAAATATACAATATATTTTCATCATTATCATCATCAAATTTTTTTTCTAACTAATTGGGATCAGCTATTCATAAAATTTTTTGATAAAGTTTTATATTAGTTGCCTACTCAACACAACCCATATCTTTTACTCAACTTTGAAATGGGTTAAAAGAAAGTTTAAAATTTTCACCCTTTTTCGACCATGATGCTCTATGTAGTATATAAAAATCCATTTGGAATTAACCCTACGCCGTTTACCTATCGGTCTGTAAAGTTGCACATGCAATTATTATACAGTAATAAGCCCATTGTGCATGGGTCCCTAAGGTCAACTTCGAGAATACAGTTGTGAAAAAAGAGACATGGGGACAGGTCTATAACAAGCAAAGGATATAGGCTATTCCATTATGTAAATTTCTACCCGTTAACGACCTTGAAAGTGCTCAAAAGTGTTGCTTAAAGTTAAGAAAAATTGTCTCATGTGACTTACTAGGAAGGATGTTGTTTATATATAAGATATGGTTGGTGCATAAAAAAAATTAAAAAATTATATTTTTAATTTTGAAAGCTTATTTTTTATTTTATTTTATGTTTTTATTTTTTTTCATATTTATGATCACATTGGCTTAAATGATTCTACAATTTTTATTTTATTTTAAAATCATCTAAATAAATTTTTGTGGAGGGCCGCATATATAAATATATTTCGACCGACTCATACTAAAGTTAATGCATCAATTACAAAGTGTCTAAAATAAATATTAAAAAAGGAAAAGTCTTTAGGGGCTAGGGTTCGCAATGTTCTGGTCGAGGCTTTAAGGCCTGTCCATTTATATTTGACATGCAAATTTAAACTGTAAAGCACTTGTTTGTCACATATCTTGGTTTTTTTAGTAAATCTACACCATCCAATGCTATAAATGAATGGTGCAAAAACCAAAGCTTTCACTATAGTTTGGGCTTTGACACATCAAGACTCCTATCATGGTGCATTAGAGTAGTCTCAATAATGTGCACCTCTAATGCACCATAATCAAGAGTCTTTTTGGTAGGCATCAATCTGAGTTGGACGAAGAAACCACCAAAAAGAAAAAGAAAAAATGAAACTTTGAACCTTCAATGAAAGAAGAGAAAATCATGAACAACATCAAACCCCAATTGTGGACAAATTGAGGTGATTTCTTAGTTCGGGACCATCCCGAATGAGAGTAAAGTATCGGCTTCCAAGTTGACTCAAGCAGCAAAAAGTCTGAGCACTTGCTTCTAAACTGACTCAAGCAATTCCAAATCGGTTCGACAATTTTTTAATCCCTATGCCATACCATATATTGCACTGAGGCTGATATTGCATGTAGAAGTCCATTCTAATTCTCCTTGACACGGTTGGTGCTGAACCATTTCATCAAAGGGGGTTGATAGTGAGAGACTATGTAGTTTATTGTTTGAAAACTTACATGATGCTGAACCATTTCCTCAAAGTTGGTTGATACAGTGGATCACATGCGACTCCCCCAATTTATTTCCCAAAAAAATGAAGAAGCAAATGCAACATAAATGACGGTAATTAAGATGGAATCACATGCCCCAATGAGCCTAGGCGCACAATAATTCATATTCTTATATACTTTGCCCTAATAACAAGATCTTACTTTCTATGTCCTGCAAAATAATTCATTCAATATAAAACTATTTATTTAGGGACCCGGTTTCTATGTGGCTAAGCCCGCATATGTAGAAATGCAGGCCTCTTAATAAATATAATTTTTAGATAGATTTTAAGACTTAATTTTTGAGGACATGTAATCTCTAACATGAAGAGCATGAATACGGAAAAATAAGTAAATTTAAAAAATTAGAGATATTAATTCTAGTAAGAAAACATTTGGACCAGTAGTTTCCATTGTTTTTAGATGCATCCATCTTTAAGATGGATGCTTTACACCTTTTGGACTGCCATCTAGCCCGCATGAAAAAAAGTTTATTTATTTAAAGCCAAGGCCTAAACAATCAAAGTATAACACAACTTCAAATAGTATCAAGAAATATTGTTTAAATACTGTAAATCTTTGTGATAGCCTTGAAATCTATTTTCATATCTAATTATGAAATTCAAAGCTTAAAAAATAGTGTAGATGAAGCAGATCTATGAAAACTTGAAAAAAAATTAAAAAGTTGACGGTCTAAAAATGTGTTACAAGATGCACTATTTTCAGAACTTGAAATCTATTTTTTTTTATCATGTCCATCTATCTCGATATCGAGATAGCATCAAAACAACTTGTTTTAGGGAAAGTTTTGAGGTGGGTTCTAATTTGATTGTTAAGAGCCTCGGCTCTATATAAACTTTTCCCAAAGAATTTTGAAAAGGTCGGACAAAACCGGGGAAAAAAGCATACGGTGCACGTGGTCAGTTCATGCAGACCTTCCTCTCTGTATTTACTCTTCCAGAGAATATAGTACCTTCCCCTCTCCTCTCTCTCTAGAAAATTCCCATTTTCTCTCTCTAAAATCTGAAATTTAGGGTTTAGTCCCATTGAGAAGTTCCTGTGAAATATCCTTACTTTCTCATTCAAGATCTGTATAAATCCTAGCTCTCTGTGTCCACAGAAGGGGATTCAAAGCTTCTTTGTGTATCAACGAAACCCTAGAACTCTGCAACTCAAGCTAGAAGTTCAATCTCTATCAAGGCACCAGGTGAAGGCCTTGAATTCGAAAATGCAGTACAAGAACCTGGGGAGATCTGGTCTCAAGGTGAGCCAGCTGTCATATGGTGCATGGGTTAGCTTCGGGAACCAGCTTGATGTAAAGGAAGCGAAATCGATCCTTCAATGTTGCAGAGACCATGGCGTGAATTTCTTCGACAATGCGGAGGTGTATGCGAATGGAAGAGCGGAGGAGATCATGGGTCAAGCCATTCGAGAACTTGGATGGAAACGCTCTGATATCGTGGTTGCCACGAAGATTTTTTGGGGAGGTAATGGACCGAATGATAAGGGTTTATCTCGAAAACACGTAATTGAGGGAACTAAAGCTTCGTTGAAGAGGCTGGATATGGAGTATGTTGATGTTTTGCTTTGCCATAGACCTGATATCCAAACCCCTATTGAAGAGACAGTTAGGGCTATGAATTATGTGATTGATAATGGGTGGGCTTTCTATTGGGGAACGAGTGAATGGAGTGCTCAACAAATTACAGAGGCATGGGGAGTTGCGGAGAGGCTTGATCTTATTGGGCCAGTGGTTGAGCAGCCTGAGTATAACCTGTTTTCACGGCACAAGGTAGTTTCTTTTTTCTCTCTCTTATCTATAGCTCTGTTTTTCTGTTGTTTGCAGCTGTTTTTCTTTCTTGTCTGTCTTTTGGCTATTTGAATTGGTCCCTCTATCTCTCTCTTGAGTTTTCCCTGGCATCTGCTGTTTGATCTCTCTCCCTTCCCCCCTTTTGTCTCTCTCCAATGAGGCATGGGCAATATAGATTGAGGACTTGGGTTATAGAGAAAGATCTAATTTATTAACTTATTGATAGGATATATAGATTACATGAAATAGATTTGAACTGACATGATCAAATTTGGAAGCTTAAACTTGGAGATATTATTAGAAGGTTAAATCTGGGGTTGGCATGAAATATTGAATATGATTTCTTTTTGGAAAAACTTTATATAAGATTGCAACCTTAAAATGTAGAATTAAAGACACACCTCAAAAATCCATTGGAAAAGGCTGTTTTAATGTTCAAAAAACTTTCTAATTGATCATCTTGACATCGACATGTATGAATATGAAAAACAAACAAGATTTTGAGTCCCAGAAATAGTGCATCTGGCAATACATTATCTAGACCGTTCATTTTCAAGAATTTCATATGTTTATGGATCTACTTGATTTTAACCATTTTTGGGATTTAAAATTTTATAATTAGAGAAGAGAATTGATTTTCAGATAATCCTAAGAATTTTTTTACACCAAAATTACATGTCATGATAAAATTTGGAGCGCCTTAATTGGAATGTTTGAGGTTGCAACCTTATAGAAACCGCACCCTTTCTTGTTTATATTCTCTTTCCTTTTCTAAAGGAGGAGAGAGAACACTGAATAGAAGTAGAGAACCAAAAGAGGAAGAAAAGAGGGAGAGGGACTTCCTTTTGTGATTTTTGATATAACAGAAGAAGGGAGAACCACAAGATGTCAAAGGGAGAGATAAAAGAGTAGGAGTTGAGAGGATGTAGAGTCACTTGGAAAGGAGTTATGCTGGGGGGATAGCTGACTTATATATGACGAAATAGGCGAGGACTTTGAGAAAGTGTTCACGGCTATCAAGATGACCTTTTAAGGTTTATTCATCCTTCCTATGCTATCAGCTTTCGGAAAGTAGATAAAACACTTTCGTATGTTATATTCAAAATCAAATAGATGATCGTCACCCACATTGATGCACTGAGACGAGGTTAGGCAACTTCACTTAAGAAGTGTCAGGTATGAATGTAGCTTTGAGTATGGAATACCCACTTGCTTTTCCAAATGAGGAATAGCATATTTATCTACATCAAAAAGTGCCCAATACCACTTATGCATTGCTTTAAGTGATTTACAAAAACACGGGCCAAAACCATGAGCTAAAAGCAAATTACTAACCATGGGTTAAAACCATGGGCTAAACAGAAAAAAAAAAGCCTGATTTTTCTTTACATAAAGTGAGGAAAAATAAAATAAACACTTCCATTATGAAGATATTTTCTTCATAGGCCTTTTCTATTCTTCTAGAGTCTCGATCATCGACCAATCTTCTCGAATTTCTGGTTGTAAATTGGGCTCTTATCTATTTTGGGAACACTAGGCAACAAGATATCTTCTTTACAAGCGAGATATGGTCATTGACTTTTCATTCTTATACCTATGTTCTTGGAATAAAATTTGTACGGCTTGAATGACCTCCTTCTGTGAAACTTTCAAAATTTTGGAATATTATAAGATTTTGCTCCTTCAGAGCTTCGGACTAATCTTTAAGCGAGAAGTTTCAGAATTTGCTTTAGAACAAAAAATTTTAATTTCTAGTCGTGTACCCAACTACATTAGGTGGGGACCAAGGACTCTAACAAATTTTTTTTGCAGTGATCTCGATAATCAGTTTTGAAATATTTCTGGGCATTGCAGAAATATGTGGCATTGCAAGTTGGGGTTTCATGAAGCCCTAGGATCACCTGTTTCTTTATAAAAAATAGGTTCGCTATCAACGACAACAACACTATCAAAGATTGGACCATCTACGTATTAAAAGAATATTGAATCCAATTGAAGATTGGATCCTTGTTATTCTCCTTCAAGATTATGCTTCCATCGATGCCATCACTGGTCAAACCCATCTACGTAACTTGATACATCATCAGTCCATTCCCACTTAAACTCGGACATTGATTCGTGCTAATCAACATAAAACCCTCACGATTTGGATCTATCCTTGTAGATTCTTTTTTGTTTAAGGCAAACCTTGTTGTTGGCTTCACTTGTGCACCACTTTGTAAATTTCTCTGTCAAGTTCTCCATTTTCTTGAATATTGTAACCTTAAAAAAAGAGGCTTTTGGATTTCTTTTTTGGTTTTTTACTTGCTTCCCTAGAGCATCTGCCCTTGTGGATCTCCTAGGTCTCTTGTACTCATCCTTGTACTTAATTTAAGGTTAACATTATAAAAAAAAAGCAAAAGATCCACCTTTTTTTTGAACCTCAAACAAGCAAAATCAACAATAATGGAGGAAAAGCAGGGTTGTAAATCAACCCAAGAGAAGAACTTTCTTCTTTCATAAAGTAAAATTCATTCCAATAACATAAGCATCCCATAACATGATGTAATGATGTCCAACCATTTATACGCATATGAAGCCTAAAATTAACTTAAGATCCAAGTGAATAATTTAAGATTCTAGAACACCCCAAAACAATACCAACATTTCGGAAATACTCCCGTGAGTAACCCATGAACGACACCCATGAATAGTAACCAGTGCATAGTAAAAAAAGAAAATTAAAAAAAATAGAAATCAAGTGTTGGAGATTAACCATATATTGCAACCCCTAAAAAATTAACCCAAAAAAAAAAAATGTAAACCCACTTTTTTGTACAGTTAGGCTTTATGTTTTAGGAATTTGATATGGCATTGGATTTAGTCATCTGGAAAATATTCCTGGTTATCTTTTCTTATATTTTACTATCCGATTTGATTGGTTTCAATTTTTTTGGCTCTTTGGTGCATGTTTGATGTGGTTCTGGTAATGGCCTTTTGGTGATACATCAAATGTGTTCCACTGTACTTGGTCTTGTGGACTTCCATTCAGTGGCATGGTGTAAGTCAGGGCTCGAAGTGTACCTCGTACAAACCAACATAATAAAAATTTTGCTGCAATTTATCTATTCCTTTCTTCCTGAATCCAATTCAAAGTTTGCACCTAATACAAGCCAACGTCTTTATCTGTTCCAAACTTTGCAGCTCACCTGCTCATTTTTACTTTGGTCTTGGGATGGGCCTTTGGATTTTGCAATTGCTAGCTTGTTTTCTTTGTTGTTTTCCTGCTTCTTTTTTATTTCTTTCTATTTGTTCAGTTATTTCCTTAGGGCACTTAGATTGTGTTCTGATTTCTTTGTTACAACTTGATTTGGTTCTTGAACTGGGTCTTGAAGAAAATAATTGAATGGCCTTTTGTTTGGTTTCTGATTTGCATTCGAGTATTATGCCACCAATCGAGTAGTTTTTCCCTTGAGATAAATCTGTAAAAAATTTCTCGGAGTGACTTGTGTTTGTTGATTTCTAGGTGAGAAAAAATTCCATTTCCAAATGGAATTGTATTTCTTTATGTGAAACATCCTATTATTGTTTCTAGGATGAAATGGGACGCACCAATTGCTCGGATTTCATTCTCTTTCTTTTTATTTACAAAATCAAATCTACTTGGCAGGTTATCTTGTAATGAAAGTAATTGGAGCTTTCATGGAACTTTTGGATAGAACCTAAATTATCAACTTTCATTGGCTACAGTTGCTGTCTGTAAACCTAGCTCTAGAACAAAGTAGTATCAGTAAAAATTGTTTCACATTGAAAATATATGAATTTCTTTTAAATCAGAACCCGTAGTTTTTCTAATTTGTGTTTCTTTTTCCATCTATTGTTTCAGGTGGAAGTTGAGTATTTACCACTTTACAGCAACCATGGAATGGGTCTCACAACATGGAGTCCTCTAGCATCAGGAGTGCTCACTGGAAAATACAGCAAAGGAGAAATTCCTCCAGACAGTCGTTTTGCTTTAGAAAATTACAAGGTCAGGATTGATGCTCATACAGTTAATCTCTCCATCTTTGTTTTTGTGATAGATGCCCTTAAATTTCTGTTCTAAATTGTTCTAGTTATGATGGCAAAGTTGTGGAATGCTAGTTTCTCAAATGATCTTTTGATGTTACTTCATTCTTGTATTTCCATGTTCTGACAATGGCATACAGCATATTGTTTTCTGGTTATGTTCTGAACGAGGATTTGCGAGACATTTTCCTAAACTATAACTGATTGCTTTTAGTTCTGGCGTATTTGCCTCTGATGTCACTCGTTTATCTTTTTCACTACATGAGTTTTCTTATTCAAACATTGGCTTAACGCATTTGAGTTTTAGTTTGATAGCTATTTATGCACTTAGTCACTGGAACCTAAAATTGATTGGTGCATTGGTCATAGTGTCATAGGACATGCATTTGAAGTTTGATTCCTATTAAAAAATGCTCCATGAGCTATTCAGTGATGCATACCTGGGAATCTATGGGTGTTGGCTTAGAAATCGTACAATCAATCTCTTGCATATAAAAAAATGTCTTCAATATAGGCATATATTAAATGTGTGAGTTAATCACTGAATGCAGGTTGGCCACATGCCTCATGGCAGGAAATGTTTGTGCGGATATTTACATGACTATCAATAGTTATTCTCTTGATGTAAATAGATGTATTTCTATACATGTTGATATCTTTTTCTTTTGGTAAATATACATTTTGACATCATTAATACAATTATAGTTAGCTCTTCTCCAAACAAAAAAAAGATGCATTTTCTGGAAAATTAGCTTGTATTGATTTTAATTTAATTAGAGAGAAGCTTGCCCTCCCGACATTCAATAGACTTGAGCAAACCAACAAATGGACAAAAATAAAATGTCCCATTTGTGCAAAGTATGTATCCTTTTGGGACTAGTTTCACAAAATGGGGGAAGGAAAATTGTGGGAAGATTTTCTGTGGGTAACTTGAATTTGGACCATACTTATCATATACAAATTTCTTAATTTTCATGGCTGACATTTATTTTATATGCTCACCAATTAATTGTTATCTTTGACACTTCTGTATGGATGAGAGTTTGTTTTTGATGATGCCAAGTCAAAATAGATGGCAACAAGTTTCTGTGTATGCTTTTGAGTTTGACACCTTCCATTCGATTCAGTTTTGTAAAGTCTACTTCACTTATTTTCTTATGGATATAATTTTACTTAAATAGTGAGGCCTATAGCATCTTTGACTATTGGGATTGGCTTTGTAGAATCTTGCTAGCAGATCATTGGTTGATGACGTGTTGAGAAAGGTTAATGGGTTAAAACCCATTGCAAGTGAATTAGGTGTGCCACTATCTCAACTTGCAATTGCTTGGTGTGCGTCGAATCCCAATGTCTCTTCTGTCCTTACGGGTGCTACAAAGGAGAGCCAGGTAAGCTAAACTTCAGTTTTTCTTTGTTTTTGATGAGTTGTTGGACTTGAAATGTCATTTGTTGGCAACAAAAAATGGAAATGTAAAGATGTTATATGAGAGTGGACATTCCAAGGTTGCAGTCCTAGTTGTTCTTACTAAGAATATGTTACCTTGGTATTCCCATATATCCCATACCAAGAAAATCTTTTCTGTCCAACACTAGTCAAATATAATAAACATGAAGGCAACTGTTACATTGAGAAAATCCCATCTTATATGTCGCTGATTTTATATGTGGCTGATTGAAGAGTGACGATTTTTTTCCGTCCTCATTTGTAAGGAAAGCATTGAATCCCTGAGGTTTACATAAACTGAGGCAGATAGACCCTGCCCATCTTTAATTATTCGCCTATATTTGCCAACTGATCTGCCATTGAGTTTGCGTTTGGTTATGCAGCTCATCATTGACATACAAATTAGATGAAATGCATTCTACAATAGTTTCATCCAATCCATTTGATAAACATCTGTGTCATCCCCATCGAGATGACAGGCTTTAAAAACTAAATAAATTTAGTCAAATTCTTATACCAAAGTTTCCTTGTTTTTTTTTGTGATCTGGGAAAATCCTTATAGCTGATTTTCCACGAAATATATCATATCGTTGGTTGAGATGGTGCTATTCTTTGGTTTTCTTGTTCAAATAACGAGTCTGGATTGAGGTATATTCTTATTGCAAGAACTTCCCCTTTGTGCAGATTCAAGAGAACATGAAAGCTATTGATGTCATCCCGTTGTTGACGCCTGATGTGCTGGAGAAGATTGAGGCAGCTGTTCAAAGCAAACCCAAGCGTATTGATTCCTATAGGTAACTCAAGGATCGGCATCAAGCCACACGCAGTCGTGGCATCTGGCATTCTCATTCAATGAGGCATTTGAAGTTCGAGTTTGTTGTTTTGATGATGGTTGCGGGCAATGTGATCATTTGGCATTTTCATCCCAGAGGCCTTTGAAATTCCTGTTTTCCACATTCATTCGGGACGGTTTTCTTCTTTGTATTTGTTCTTTGTTCAAATCTGGTGAATGATTGGTTTCCTTTTGTATGATTTGGGTTCTTGTACTGTTGGGAAAATAGTATGTTTTGGGTTCTCACATGATTTTAGTTCTGTTTGAAAGTCATAACCAGTCAAGAGGCACTGTGATTCTGTGCATTTGTGCATGTATTCCTTTGGTTTGTGATAGACTTTGGCAATAAAGGGCTTAAATTGTCTCGCAAAATTAAAGGGTCAAGAGAACCCATTTACCCTTTTAAGTTTCTTGTCATAAAGACACTCATAAAAATAGTAGTTTTTTTTTTTTTGAAAATTTTCAAATTACCTTGTTTTGATTGTGATTTCTTAACCATTCCAGAGTATTTTGGTTATTGGCTTACTTTAGTGACATGAGAAATTTACAAAATTACTTCTGATTATTCAAGGTTTCGAACGTGGAACTATTAGATTATAAGAATAGCTTTGGTTTTATATTGTTTACTTTGGTATTCTGGTTATATGTTAGTCTCATTTATTAACTGTGAACAACAAGAGGCAATTTCCCGATTTGTTTAAAGCTTGGGTTAATGGCTAAAATGCCTTTAGATTTGGTTGGAGCATGTGTGAAATTACTAAATTACCTTTTAGTGTTTAGGAATTTCAACTTTGAAGATAATTTGGAAAATTTAGAATAACTTTGGGGTGCTTTTATTGATGAAATATAAATTGTAATAAACTTTATGGAATGAAACTTAAAATGTAAGAAGTGAGAGTCCTCAAGTTGGTAATGATTTTGTTGGTTAATTGAAGGCCTTTGATGATATTTTCTTTAGGGAATCCTACTTTTCTCAAGGGGCAGCGCTCAAATCCTACTAGTAGTTGTAGGTGTTATTCAAATGTTCCGCATGTAATATTTTCATTAATGATAATTTTGTAAGCAAAATAAATTTACAAACTAAAAAGAAAATATAAATTGAAATAAAAAATAATAATTTTTAATTAAATAAAAATAAGAATTTCACACAGCGAGAAAGAGAGATGAAATACTCTTTGCAACTAGCAGTAATTGAAATACTATATGATCTTAGACAAACAATGAAATGAGTGAATAATACAAATTTTCAATATATCAAGTTAAGTAATATAGAGAGGATATTGTTATGATTATTAATTCAGCTATAGGAATATTTATTACTTTAAAAAAAAAAATTAGTATCATGTACTTGTTTTTATCTTATTAAAATAGACTAACATGAACTAGCCAAAAAAAGGATCAATATTATGTAGTTAAAATTCTCATAGTACAATATAATTGTTTTATTATGACTAATCAAACTATATTTAATATCTTTATTCTAATTGAATATTATATTTTTATAATTATCAAATAATGATTATTATTAAGAAAAATGACTTATAGCCCCTTCTCCGTAATTTTCATCCCTGTTAGACTACCGAAATCCCTTGCATCTCCTAAAATTTAAAACTTTGGGATGGTTAGCCTCCCAATTATGTTTTTCTTTGTTTTTTTTTTTTTACAAATTTAATCATTGTATTTTACAAAATATCAAACCCGATCCATTAGTCAGCTCCCTCCCCTTTTTCTTCCATTGCCGAAAACCAATCTTACCTTCGAAGGACCCCACCCTACAAATCTAGACTTAAAGAGAAAAGAATATATTTTTTTAATATTATGACCTATTTTATAATTACATCAATATGAACCTACAAAATATTAATCAAGATTATTATTATTATTATTATTATTATTAATGGTTTATTATTATTTATTTATTTATTAAAGAAATTGATCAAAATACTTATAAGAGGTAGACTATTGAACAATTAATATGTTATTGTTGTTGATGTTGTTAATGTTATTAAAATTTGTATATAAAATCACAAAAATATATACAAAGAATCTCATATGTTAGAATCTCTATGGAAATCTCGGAACAAACTCGTCTGTCTCTTTTTTAAGAAAAAGGGCCAAGTCGGGGTGGTAGCATCCCTTCCTTAGTTACCACATCGTGGTAGCCATTTCTACCGCTGACACTCTTGATCTATTAAAAAAACAGGTAGGGACGTGTCTTTACCACTGAATTACCCAAACAGGCATCTCTTTCTCTCTATGATATAGCCATCTCTCTCTACAGTACAAAAAACTGTAATTTGAAGGTAGAAACCCGAAATGGGAACTTTTTTTGTTTACGAGATTGATAAGCTTTTCTGTAAGCAGGATGATGCACGTTCCTCAATTAAATCAATGTTATTATGATCTTCAAGGGACTATTTTCGATCACTAGAAGCTGAAACCTGCAAATGGGCTTTTCCACTGATTAAAAATTAACTGAACTTCCTCCAATTGAACGCCAACAGAAGTTTAATAATATTCCCTTCCGTATTGTATCATTTATTGTATTGTATCATTCAAAACAATGCTCCTTTTTACTGTACACAATGATAAACACGCTTCAAGGATGCTTAAGGTCCCATGAGGATTTGGGTGAGTATATTTTTCTAGGCCAATTTTTCGAAAACTAGAAAAATGGTGGAGAGAGAGAGATGGCTGTTCTGTAGAAAGAGAGAGAGATAGCTGTATCATAAAGAGAGAGAGGTTGTGGTGTGACGAGAAATGGAGAGAGAACGAGGGCTATGCTATGAGGAGAGAGAGAAGGCTTCGGCAAAATAGTGTAGAGAGAGATGGCTGTTTCGTAGAGAGAGAGAGAGAGAGAAAGATGGCTTTATCTTAGACAGAAATGTGGCTGTTTCCTGTAAGGAGAGAGATGGGTTTGCTCTGCCATTTCCGTAGAGAGAGATATGACATGGGTGTTTCATGTAAGAGAGAAAAAAAATGGGTTTGCTTTGCCATATCCATAGATATCCTTTTTCACATGTTAGGCGACTCTCCCAGGGGCTTACTATTTCAATGAAAACGTATAAGGTTTTCTCTCTTTGAAGTTTCCAACTTACACCATCTATTTTTATCCATTTTGCTTAGGCCAAAGGCGCATCTCCCTTTTCTAACCAAGGCATTAGGGGTGTATATATAGAAGAAAAAAGTATTCCTAACGTCTATGGGTGGATGTGAATAGTGATTTCGCTTATCTTCATCATCGTCCAAGTTTCATCGCACGGTCACGATTATTCGGTAGTATTTTATTTTTTATTTTTTTATAAATCGGAATGACTTGAAATTTAGAAGGTATGTAAATCTTACTGAGGTGCATCTAATAAAAATATTAAAAAAAATTATCTGTAAAAAAAATTGATCAAAATACCCCCGAAAAGTTTCAGGGGTATTTTGGTCAATTTTTTTGTGTAAAAATATTTATTTATATATTTTTCAAAGATTCCCCTATTTTTGATGAATAT
>NW_006499920.1:3488632-3500982 GCF_000471905.2 Amborella trichopoda | reverse complement strand
ATATATATATATATATATATATATATATATATATATATACCAGTTGATCACCCTAACCGCCTAAAACTGAAACCGGCCACCTGCCGTTTCCAATCTAATGAGGCCGTTAGCCGTTAGATCGGGTGATTTTACGAACAATGGTAAGGACTATCCTTAAATCGAGAAATTTAGAAGATTTGTCATTACTCATGGCTTCAAGAGTTTTCAAAAGGTTTTGAATATTTTCATGTTTCGAGGATCTCTTCCACAAGTACGTGAAGATAGAATTGCTTCTTTATTCTGGCCTCAACAGCAAAGAGCCGAACATAAAGCTAAGCTCCTGAGCCTATTATCTATCGAGAAACTAGATCGGCATTCCATAGTTATGCGTTTTTAAACTTTGCAACTTCAATTTCAATTTGGATTTCAGATTACAATTTCAAGCATGTCTTTAATTTCACATAGGATTAATTTTAAGTTCAAGTTCAATTTAAATTTCAAAATGCTATTTCATTTCCAAGTAAGTTTCAATTCAAGATTACCTCCAAGTTCAAAATAAATCCCAGTTTCCAGTTCGTGATCAATTTTAGATCTGAATTCAAGCTCAACTTCAAAGTTAAGACAAAATTGGTTTCAAGTTTAAGCTCAATTTTTTCAAATTTAAGCTCAAGTTCAAATCAAACTAGAAATTAAATATCTAGTTCAATTTCAGGATCAATTTTAAGTATGAGTTCAAATTCAAGAGTTAAATTTAACATCTCATTATTGAAAATGTAATTTCTCAACTGCTTTCTATGTGTTTCCAAATTTTTTTTAAAATATTGTAAAAAATATGACAATGTTTATTCTCCTACTCTATTTCATGAAATTCTCCCTTATTTTCATTCATTCATAAACCTTCTGTTTAGAGCAATTCCAATAAAATGAACCTTGGAGAAACCCTATGAGTAAGGGCAATCGAAGTAACTTAATAAGTCATTTTCCATTTCGAGATCTGGTTTCAAGTGTCGCTCCCGTTCTACTTTCATTTCCAATTCCAACTCAATTGCGACTCCAATTTAGTTGCGAGAATTCCATGAAACCAGAGCACATGCCAGCATATACGAGAAGAACTGGATCAGTGATCATGCAAAAATGTTAATTGTTCTTGTTTATTGTTCCTAGGTGCCCTAAAAATAAGATAGTGTTTTTTTATCATAGATGATAGGGACCAACCAATCGTGTTGTTTTTTGAGTAGTTCATTTTCAACATTCATTTTCCTTTTTGTTTTCATTTATTTTCTATAGGCGTATCTTCTTTAAATACTTATCCTGCTTCAGATAAGCATTATCAATGTTGAAGAGAGGCAGATGTAGACACCACATTCACCACATTTGACTTAGTGAATTTCATGATTTTTACAAAATAAAAATATTAGCTCTATGTATAAGCCAAGCTTAAGGGACAAAAAAAGAAGAAGAAGTTAGCTCTATTATTTATCAATTCCTAATAAATTCCATTAAATACCTCAAGATTCATCTCATTTCGATAAAAAGTTTGAAAGTTATGAATAAAAAAGAATGAGTTTGTTTGGGTATATTTCGGTTTCAGATCATCAAATATCATGTCAAGCTAGTCATGTTAGATATGGGGTATGAAAGTGGACTACACTGTAGCAATCTGGGCCTAACAACATTTGTGGAGAGAAAATGACCATAAATCCATCAAAATCTTGCCAAATTACATTCTAAATTAATATTAATTAATGCATATAAAGTAGCAAAAATTGCAAGAGCAAATCATTGGGATATTTCTCCCAAAAGACCTACAACTAACACATTGTTTGAATAAAAACAAAACAAAAATTGGTTTTCCACCCATGTATGAGCTAACGTTTTGATACCCCCACCCATATTCGATATAAGATTTATAAATACCCAAGCTTTAATTGTTCTAAGGGGAGAAGTTAGAGAGTCTCGGTTAGCTTACAGAGATTGGCAAGGGTAGGGGTGGAAATGGACCCGGACTTGGCTCGCGTCCGGATATGGGTCCCAAAATTCGACCCAATGGGCCAGTGGATCGGGTCTGGATCCATTTGCAACCGACTCGAATCGTGTTATTATATAAATAATATTTAATATTTTAATAATATTTAAATAAATATAACTATATATTTTTAGTTATAATATTTAAATAATACATGTATACATTTAACTTACCCTTTAAATATATTTATATTTATTTATTTTATTTTTTTTGGGCCGGGTCTTGATTTGGGTCCAAGTCCCATATATTTCATCGGGTCAGGCCAAGGTGAGGGAGAGAGAAAGCTTGAGGTCTAATTCTTGAACCATAAAGAGAGAAACCAAACCTTAGCCTACCCCAATCCGAATGATAACAACGCAATCTCCTTTGTAGCCCAAATAACTACAATTCTTAGGACGAAAGCGCACTCCACAAAGCGTCTTGGATAGCGAGAAGTGAAGGGTAGAGTCCCACACTCAAGCTCATATCTTTGACGGCAACAAGGGTGAGACTCATATGTTAGAATTCGTGCAGTATACATGCACAGATATTGAATGGAGAATGGAGATAGAAGAAGAGAGAATACAACATGTATGTGGTTTAAGCCGAAGCCTTACGTCTACGGATCTAAAGCCTCAATTGGCTACAACAAGGGTGAGACTCATATGTTAGAATTCGTGGAGTATACATGCATAGACATTGAATGGAGAATGGAGATAGAAGAAGAGAGAATACAACATTTATGTGGTTTAGGCCGAAGCCTTACGTCTACGGATCTAAAGCCTCAACTGGCTACATCTTCATTATTTTGGATGAATATTTACATCAATAAGTATCTCTATATATAAAGAACAATCATACAATTACATGAGTTAAATATGGTATGATTTTTGGATATAGAGATAAATAGTATGAGGCCTTATCACCAAACTAACTTGATGACCAAGTATCTCTTCTTATCTTCTAGATACCTAATCTTATCGAGAGATATATACCCATATATCTATAATGATGTATATCAATATGAACCCGAGATATCCATATTCTAACACTCCCCCTCAAACTCAAGATGCTTTGACACAAAGTAACTGCGAACAATACTAAGGTGCCAAAAATGAATAGTGATCTTCAAATTGTTTGAACAACAAGCACAAGAAGCGACAGATCTTAGGAACAAACTGCCTCACGAGTAGCTTCACAAGAATAGACGGCTTCAAAAACATCCAAGCCTTAGGAACAAACTTCAAGAATATCCAAGCCTTAGGAACAAACGGGATCGAGTAACGAAAAAGTCGATCATCAGACATGATCGAATAACTGAAATAAATTTGATCATCTCACATGATGGAGTAACAGAAAACTCTGTTATCCAACATGATTGAATAACGGAAAACTCAATCATTAAACATAGGCATCTGAAGTAGGCATTTGAAACAGACATGATCGAGTAAACTCGATCATCATATAGGATGGAGTAACGAAAAACTCCATCATCAAACAAGATCAAGTAACAGACTTGATCATCAACCAGGATCGAGAAACTTGATCGTCACATAGGATGGAGTAACTAAAAACTCCATCATCAAACATCATCAAGTAACGAAAAACTTGATCATTAACCAGGATCAAAAGATTCGATCATCGAACATGATGCACTTGGAACTCTCTCTATATGACGATCTTTGGGGCGTTGCAACTCTCTCTCTCTCTACTGAGATCCCAATAGGAGGTAATCACGCAACAGGCAACAATATGAAGAATCCTACAAACTTGTAGGCTCTCTAATTTATTTTCTCTCTTACTCTTTACTTCTCTTTTCTTTCTCTCTCTTCTTTTTCTCTCTTTTCTTTTTCTCTCTCTAATCTCTCTTTCTCTCTCCTCCCCCTCTTTCTATTAGAGAGAAAAACCCCAAGATCATGGTGCACTGAATCAATCTCTCTACCAAAACCATATCCAATATTATTTCAAATAGAGCCACTAACTTCTCTCGAGTCCATTGCAAAATTGATCGACATTCAAGACCCACTTTCAAATTCTGCCCAAAAACAAAACCCACTTTCAAATTTTGCCCAAAAGTCCATAACAAAACCCAAAATCATCGGAGGCAAAAACCTATCTTCACAACATCAAAATAATATCTAAATCTATTTTCACAACATCAAAATAATATCTCAAAAACTTTCGATCTTTCGATGATCCCAACTCGATCTTCTTTTTTTTTTTACTCCATTACGGGGGGTTTTTTTTTTTCTTTGACGCCATCTTCGAAAATGATCTCAATTCATGTATGAAAATCCGAAAACCTTGATTTGAAATCAAACCCACCAACAAAATGTTCTTAATTAGAAGACCCTCTATGTGCATCAATACCCTCTTCAGGCTTCAGAGGCGTTTTCTGAAAAAACAAAATAGCTGTTTGCCGGCAATTATGGCCGGAAAGAGTATCTGATCTCTTGATGTTCGGCTAGATTCTTACTGGGTAAGGGCACCATGGACAGTTTCCGGCAAGCTGATTTTCTCTAACTAGGGTTGCAAAAAGCCTTTTGACCTAGTTTTGTGTATGTTTCTCTCACTAGGGTTTTATAATGGCTCCTGGTGGGAGGAAAGGGGCGGGCAAGTCTCTTAAGGCAGCTAAGCATCAATGGAAGCCTTGAGATCTCGTTCTTGCAAAGGTCAAGGGTTTTCCTGCCTGGCCTGCAACGATTGGTGAACCTGAGAAGTGGGGATATGCAGCTGATTGGAGAAGCTTGGGCAAATAGGTGAAGGCCGCTATGAGGAAGAGGGATGAAAAGGAGATTGAAGAGAGAGAAAGGAATGGTAGGGTTTTATTGACGTCAATGAGGAACAATTACATATTGAAAGAGAATGGGGGGATAGTTTCTCGTTACTTTGAACTAAAAACCAAGGGAAGTTATCAGTTCTCACTGCGGTCGAGAAGGTTGGCCGCCCTGTTTGCCCTCTGTATTCCGAGAAGCAAAACCCATATCTGCTTTTAGGGGAATATTGTAATATGAATATGGGAAAGAGGGTTTCTTCACAAATCAGCATAGTTAGGATCAATGGAGCTCACGAAGTAAAGCCAAGAACGAGAGAGATGATCGATGCAATAAAGGAACATCTTCAACTCGTTCTACAACATTTACGGGGGCGAATCCATATGGACCACGATAAAAAGAGAAACCATGCTATGATACCATGCTGGAATTCGTGGGAACATATATGCACAGACATTGAATGGAGAATGGAGATAGAAGAAGGAAAAATACAACATTTACATGGTTCAGGCCGAAGCTTTATGTTCACGGATCTAAAGCTCCAATCGGCTAAATCTTTACTGTTTTGGATGAATGTTTACATCAATAAGTACTTTCATATATAAAAGACAATCATACAATTACAGGAGATAAATATGATATGATTTTTGGAGTAAATATGATATGGTTATTAGAGATATAGGTAAATAGTATGATGCTTTATCACCAAACTAACTTTATAATCAAGTAATTTTGACTTGGTCTCTTTTTATAATTTAAATAAATAATCTTATCAAGAGATATATACCAATACATCCATAATGATGTATATCAATATGAACCCGCGATATCCCTATCCTAACATCATATTCCTCTCATAAAGAGATCAACTGTGATCTCTTAATTTCTCCTCGATAATTTACTTTTTGGGATATATTTAGGTCATCCCCAGCAATATAAAATTGAGGGGTCTAAAAGGTCTTGCTACATTCGGAACAGGGAGATCACTTAAATCCTAACCATTGTGACCGACTTTTTTTTTGGTGGATAGGGATGTAGGGTCCTTACCTTTTTTTATTGAAAGAAATAAGAAAAAATTACTAGGATAATTCTATTACAACCCTCGAGAAGGGAACATCAGCAACATCATATAAAATAAAAGGCACTAAGAAAAAATCGGGTGGCGAGTATGCCATACCATTACTTCACCTTTAGAAACCGCCTCTTTGGCTAACTTTTTTATGCACATTAAAGGTGATTTGCCTTGAAGCCATATGAGAAATACCTATATACACAGTTCGTTTTGTGAGTGAGATTAGGAAAGTGATCATACGGATATTCCTGGTTCAAACATCCGAAACCCCTTAACAAATTGATTTCAAAAGAAGTTAAAAAATAAGTTACTAAAAAATATTTGAATGTTTTTCTCCACACTTTAATCTTGGCCATATGACAGGAGAGAGTCATTTATGAAAGAAAATACAAATCCTCAATTAACTGAATAAATGTCGTGAGGTCATTGCGTAAATAGAAGGATAGAGAGAAGCTCATAGTGAGGCATTTCGTATAGTGTTTTGTATCTAAATATAAATTTGAAAAAACATCTCCATACCCCTTATTTTTAAGTTTCATTTCACAATAGATCCAAGGTTTTAAAAGATATCTTCGGGCATAAAAATTATAGATTTTATATCTTCTAATCCTCTAATTTAAACTTGTTTTTTAGGCCAAACAAATTTAAAAAGTTATGCCTTTTCTAAAGTCATCCTCCCAAACTTCTAGAGAGAGAGAACGGCTTCATAGAGGTAAGAGGTTATCGGGAGAGAGAGAGGTGTTTGGATAAACAAAGGAAGAGAGAGAGTGAAATACACAAGAATAGAGAGAAAGAGAGAAGTTTGAGGTATATAAGTGAAGAAAGAGAAATAATTGGGTTTAAAAAAAGCATGTCAATCTCATGTTTGTTTAGGTTAAAAAATAGATTTAGAGTGGCAAGAAGGTTAGAAGATATCTTTTGAAACTTTGGGTTTATCAAGAATAAAACCTAAAATTAAGGGATATAGAGTTATTTTCCTTATAAATTAATATGTTTTGTATCTAACTATAATTAATACACACAAAATCCCAATAGTGGCAGAAAAGTTGTAACTCGTTGCAAAACCCAATCCATGTAGGATATTAATAAAAATAATAGAATAGTGGCCTATAGACACTAAGAATGTGGCATTTGTGATGGGTAACTTTAACCCGTAAATCTTTGTCTATTAAATTGGGATTATATACTGTGGGACTATTTATTATTGTTACAAGAAGGTTACATGTCCTTTTAGTCATTAGATATCGAGTTGGATGATTTGGAATTTTTCTTCTTCTGATCTTTGAGTCTAGACAATGACACTCTTACATCCTCTCAATTTGAGATCTAACGGACAAGAGTGATTGCAACCTCTTTATATCATATGTAAATAGTCTGTTTATACACTTTCCAATTAATTCGAGAGGTAACTACGTTTATAAGTCATACAAGACCAATTTAAAAAGCTAACTTCTTCAAAGAAGCTTAAGAACTTCCTTTACATTTGAACCAATGCTATTTTTTCTATTGAGAGAGAGAGAGAGAGAGAGAGAGAGATTGATTGATTGTTGCAACAATACTTCTACTGTCCTGAGGAGAAGGACAAGTGTGTGTGGGAAATAAGTAAAAATGAGGCTTTCTCTGTTAAATCGTAAATTGTTAATTGAGGATCGTATTCAATGGAAAGATGTTGATTTAGCGAAAATCTAGAAATGGCCTATTCCTTTAAAAGTTTGAGCATTTCTATGGTTGATGAAACTAAAGAGACTGCTCAATGTGGATTTGTTGAGGAAGCGTGGGAAAATATTACCCAATATATGTATCCTTTGTAAATATGCAAAGGAAACTGTTGATCATTTGTTTGTTAACTGTGGTTATGCTCGCTTTGTTTGGCAGTGGTGTCTTACATGGCTGGGAAAACAAGAGGATATTCCATTGCAAGTTGAGAAGTTATTGTGTGGGTTGGGAATAGAAGGGATTGGTATAAAAGGAAAACTCATTTTGAAAGTTGTTGGAGCAGTTGTTCTATGGGAGATTTTGAAAAGAAAGAAATAGGCATTGTTTTCAAGATAGTGCTAAAACAGGGGTTGAATTAATTGAAAAAATTAGAATCACAGCTTGGTTAGCTATCGAAGATGAATAGTGGGGGGGTGTCTTGACTGGATATGATGGATATTCTCCATGTTTTATTTAAGGAGAAAAGCGGGAAGGAAATTAGGGTGGGTATTTCGCAGTGTCTAAAGAATGGATGGATTAAACTAAATTTTGATGGCAGTTCAATAGGGAACTCTGACTTGCTGGGGTAGGTGATATTGTAAGAGACTGTTTGGGCAATGCTCAAATACTATGGACCAACAACAAGGATTATGGCAAATGAGGCAGAGTTAAAGTCTGCCTTGCAAGGAGTTAATTTGGCAAGAGGTTTAAAAAACCATTAACAGTGGAGGGAGATTTAGTGAACGTTATAAAATGGTTAAAGAAGGAAATGGATTATCCTTGGTCTTAACACGAATTAATTAGAGAAGCAATTGAGGAATGTAGTAGTATGGTAGTGAATTTAACCATATATATAAGGAACGCTGAATTAATTAGGGAATGCAATATGAGGGCTGATAGATTGGCAAAGTTGGGAGTTTCCGTTGATACTCTTATTATTGTTTGAATTGTTTTAGATGGTTTTTCTTTTTGTTTTTCAATCATGTAAGAGTCCTTTGACTCACATCTGTGTAACTGCTGATTAATGTTGTAACTGCTTATTAATGTGCAATGAAATGTTACTGTTTCTCAAATAAAAAAAATTCTAATAAACCCTACCTGTCTGAGTTTGGTTAAATCCACCCTACCTGTTTGAGTTTTGGAATACTAGCTTTGTTACGCTACATCATTTGCGGCATAAACCCTTAAAATGCTCAATATTTTTAGACATTTAGACACCCTGATCCTATAATAATCCCATTTACATTTTTAAACATTTGATTTGTTTTAGATGATTTTTCCTTTTATTTTTTCATTCATGTAAGGGTCCTTTGACTCACATATGTTGTAATTGCTGATTAATGTTGTAACTGCTGATTAATGTGCATTGAAATGTTATTGTTTCTGAATAAGGGTGAAGGGAATTAGGTGAGATTCGCATCTAGTGGTCCTAAGCCATTTAAGTCAGCTTGCTATTATTAGAGAGAGGGAAGGGTGGGGTTATGGATCTAAGCTTCCTATTATACAAGTACTCTCTATATTGTATGAATTTGTGTGTTTTGATAAGCTTAAAAAAACTTTACATCACTATATGAGGAAATGTACAAAATATCAAATGGTTTCGGTCGGTATGCTTTATCCTATAGTTATTTACTACAAAGGGAAATATACAAAACTGGGATCACCTCCTTGCAAAAAGAGATTAAACAACATTCATTTAGACGTCGTAGATTTTCAAGTGCTGACAAACTCCCTTCCACTTTAGGCTGCAATGCTGCTGAACCTCACTTAGAGGCATTGTATCCATCTCAATCCGCAGGGGCCATCTTTGAAGATATAAAATAAAAATAAATAAATAATTAGAAAAAAAAAACAGTCGAGCCTAAATTACAAAATGCTTAAAGATAAAATCACGATTAGAGCGGATTTAATTCAAACCGACGTTGCCTCATCTTATTTGAACTGTAGAGACAAGTACTAGACAAAAGCCAAGGCCGGATCAATCCAAAACCCAGAGACAAGTACTAGACAAAGGCCCGAGCAGGACTGGCCCAGCTCCGGCCCGCTTCCAACCATATTTTCTCTACTTTCCGTTCTCTCTCTTTCTCAGCAAAAACCACAAGACTCTATTTTGCTGACGTCGCATATCACGTCCCCCTGGATCTCCGGGCGCCGGCACAACACGTTTCCTCTGCACCACCATTATAATATTCCACTGACGCCGTCCCTTACGTCCCCTGCGGTCACCTCCTGGTCCCCACACTCCACGTTGATCTTAACCACCCACTACCCGCCACGTGTCCGAAAGTTCCCATTTAAATTTTAGCTCGAATAAATCCCTGTCGGATAATGGAACTGCCATCAGCCACGTGTCCCTCGCCCCCTCCATATGGGCCCAGTGGGTGATTTTGACTCGTTAGAATTTTTTCGGGCGCCGTTATTCAAAATTCCGGCTCGAATTCGCAATCTCCTATAGTTGGAGTCAGTTGGGCCAGAATTGTGATTTCCAGCCCCGAGAATCCAAATATCCGGCCAAAATGGTGGTGTCAGATCACGGAAAACCCAAAATATCGATGAAATTTGTGATTTCCAGCCACCTACATTCAGGTCAGCTGATAAGACGGGCTTTCCTTGAAAATCTATGCCAGTTTTTTCTCTCTTGTTACGGAAAATGATAATACTCTTCAAGTGTTATTTACAGTTCCTCTCTCTACTCCGGCAACGAAGAAGCCACGAGCTACCGCCATTGCCCCATAAGGCCCTCTGCGCTCACGAAGGTGCCATGAAAACCATACGGCACCCTGCTCGGCAGCCTCACCGTGGCGGTGATTCGCAAACTCGATGCGTCGACAATCAGCAACTCCGACTGCCCGGTGTTCTCATTGCAGACGAACGTCACGACATGGCCTGCGTCTTCTCGACCACCCTTACGCTCCGCCGGAACAAAGCATGGCTCGCCCCCGAACCTCCCTTCTCCATATGTGAACTCATGTGCTGTACCAGTCTCGAGATCCACTTTGGCAAAGCCCCTGCATTTGGGCCATGGCTCGACGATTGCCAGGTACGCGTATCGCGTGGCCCGGCCCAGTAGGTTCCTGTTCACTTGCCCTGCCTCCAGGTCGAGCCCGCAAGCAAGCTCGCGAGTACTTGACTGGCCGGTTCGCAGGTTTAATCGAATTTCCGTCAATGCACTCTTCAATTTGTGATTGGTTTGGTCGGAGAAGATGGCATCAGGAGGCGACATGCAGGAGCCGATCACGACGATTTCGTCATCCCCGGCAGCGTCCCACGCATTCCATAAGTGGAAGCAGAAGCAGTCGGGGACGTCGACCCACTGAATTCCAGACTCGTCGGTGGCGTATCTCGAGAGCACCCCGAACCGAGACATCTTGTTCGGGTCATGAACCACGGGCGAGCCACCGTGCACCATCTCGCCGAGCTTGAACACGACTTGCTGGTCAGGGATCACGACCTTGGTCCTTGTGATGGCGAAATCGTGCATCATGGTCGGTTCGCCGAGTGTGATCGGGATGTCGAGGCGCTTTCGGCTGTTGGATTCGAACACGAAGTATCGGAGGTAGGGCTTGCGCACAACATCGTAGCTCAATGCGAAGAGCTCTCCAGTATCGGGGTCGAGCTTCGGGTGAGCAATCATGCTCGACTTGAGCTGGCCCCCGAAATCGTACCGACCCACGGTCTCGAGATCCCCGGAGTCGGTCAGGCGGACATGGTATGGCAGATCGTCCTCCGACATGGCGAGAAACCGCCCGTTGAAGTAGACGAGTCCCGCGTTTGCGACCCCGACGCCGCAACCACCATCGAGCAACCCGAATGCGGCTCTAGCCTGGAACAGTAGGAGTCGAGCAATCCCCGAGTGGCCATGAAGCTCCCCAATAGCCTTCGGGAATAGAGCGCGCCCATACTCCGCCTCCAGGGAGAGGCGGTGCGTCCGTGTGTACCGGCATGCGTAGCTCGCAGTGTTGGACTCAGGACAGAGCTTAACGGCATGGAGCATGCCGTCCCCGTCGAAGAGGTGGTGGCCTCCAGAGGGCTCGAACATCGGGTTCGCACCATTTCGGACGTAGACGCCGTCAAGAGAGCTAGGGATTTCGCCTTCGACAACAAGTTTGTGGCAGGCGGGGGATTCAACGACAGGAGCAAAATTTCCAGAGAGTTGAATTGAGGGGTTGGCTGAGGGCGGAAGGGGGTGGCGGCGCTCAAGGCCCTCAACTATGGTGGCCTCAACAGTGTCAATGATGCTCGCCGCCAGCCTCTGGAGGGGGTTGAGCTCGCACAAGTGAGGCGTTATCGGTGTGAGGGGTTGGGGTGGAGGCGAAGGGGTGGGGCAGGGCTTGGGGAGAGGGGCTGCGGGCGTCTCAACTTCTTTGGGGAGAATGGGGGGAGGTGCAATGAGGCTGAGACGGGCGGAGCGGACGCAAGAGCTCTTGCCGGAGTTGCGGATTCCGGTGAGAGGGGGCGAGAATATGTTTTGAGATTGAGCCATTTTAGAGGAGAGAAATTGGGAGTTTGTACGAGAGATGGTCACTTGAGCCTTGAGGAGATGAAGTTAGGATGGCAAAGTAGAGAGAGAGAGAGAGAGCGGTGGTTTCTCGTGAGAATGAGTTAAGTAGTAGGTGGTGATTTCTCGGGAGAATGGGTTAGAAAGAGAGAGAGGTTAAGGCGTATAGAGAGAGAAACAAGTGTTTGTAGAGAGAGAGAGATAGAGAGAGAGAGAGAGAGAGAGAGTAGTTGTTGTTAGAGAGTGAGTACGGAGGTAGGTAGTATATAGTAGGTAGGGTGGTAGGTAGGGGTCGGGCGGTACGGTAGTAGTAGGAGGGTACGGTTA
>NW_006499920.1:3466768-3481230 GCF_000471905.2 Amborella trichopoda | reverse complement strand
AATACTTAGAACTTTTTTAACATCCCAGTAAGTTATCAAAACATATACATTCAAAACTTCCTTTCATAACTTCATTCGAAATTCTAGCTTCCAGTTATCAAATATGCCCTAAATATCCATTTTATCTCTCTAACACGTTTCTCTCTCAGACTCCTGTATCTCTAACCACTCCATCTGTTTTTCTAATTCTCTCCAACATGTCCTTCCTCTCTCTAAATCCTGTTTCGCTAACCATATATTCTCTCTTTCTCTCTCTTACTCATTTCTCTCCTCAATCATGCTTTTTCTCTTTCTAACATATCCCTAATAGTGTGCCTTGTCTCTCTAACTCCTTTTTTCTCTTTGACGGTGTCCTTTTTATCTCTCTAAGTCCTCTATTAAATCGTTCCTTTTCTATCTCGAACTTCATTCTCCCTAACTATGCGATTTTCTCTCTCTTCCTTCTCTCTCTAATTGATCTCTCTAAATATAATCTCTCGAACTCCTTTCTCTTTCTAACAGTGTCATTTATTTCTTTTTAAGTCTTATCTCTCTAATGGCTCTCTCTCTCTCTCTTTGAAGTTGTGAAGTGTAATCTCTGTGAAGCTTTTGATTAATCTTTGTGTTTGAGTACTTTTAAATAAGTTATTCAATAGAAGCCCAAACAAAGTGAATATAGTACCCGAAATGATAGATATGTAATAAGCAAGTCTGGTTACGTCTATTCTTAACCTAAATGGAATGTAACGACTTAGAGATCCATAGTATCTATTTACATATATTCGACCTTTCTCATAACGAGAATGTACATAATCCTATTCCTTCTTGCCTAGTCCAGTATGGAATGAACTTATAATCTGATGATCGAGTTACTCAATTCGATTGAATTGTTTGATCTTAAAGGAGATCCTCTATAATTTCGTACGTGAGGGGTTATTTATTTGTTTCGTCGAGTCATTACTAACTTATATTCTAGAATTTTCGGATATCAATAGCTCCAGCTTATGAAGAACTAGAGTTTCCAGGTTCCTGAGAATCTTTCGATTCCAATTACCAAAAATGTTTCTAGGATTTAAGCTAATTGATCTCCAAAGGTTTTGGGTGTAATAAATCACATTTTTCTTTGAGCTTCACCTTCTAGTCTAGTTTTCAATGAACTGTTTGGCATTGACTCTTCATGGTAGGGGTTTGAGGATTTATTTCTTTGGGATTGTCTACAAAGAAACTATTTATTTTTTATACACGAGGTCACAATCATTCGTACTCATTAGATGTCATATTGGATGGATTGATGTGAGTCACAAAGTCTGATAAATTTCTTGTTTAGAACTTTGTGTCTATTCAATGATACTCTTACAAGCACCCATTTTGAAATTTAAAGGATAAAATTGATTGTGACCACCATATATAAAATATAAATGGTCTCTTTGTAGACAATCCTAATGTTATGATTATACATGAACCAACCAAGATTATCACATTCGAGATAGGATGCGGTTAGCATGCGGCCAGCCCGCATATTGTAGAAATGTAGGCTTGGCAATAAATATATATTTTAAATATAATTTGATTCTAATTTGTAGAGTATAGATAATCTCTAACATGGAGATCATGAATATGAAAAATAAATAAACTTTGAAAATTAAATATAATAAAAATATTAAAAAAACATTTGGACTATTAGTTACAATTGTTTTTAGATGGACCACCTATTTGTAGAAATGTGTCCAGCCCGCATGAAACAAATGTTCTTGGAGGTATATCCTACACTTTTGTACTTTAGGGTCACTTCAGTCTAGGGTGTCCACTTCATTTAGGTTATAGCTCCCCATTACGGTGTGGGGAATGAAGGATAACCTCAATGCCGTATGACGTATCGCATGTTTTCCTCATAACATAGCTTTCTTGTTGATGTTTAAGGAAATAAGGCAATTGCCGCCCTTATCTTAAGCTTTTATATCATACATTTTAAATGGCTTTGGGCCTCTAAGGGCACTGACTACGATAGATGGTAACATTTGATGCCCTGTGTGGTTTGTATAAAGCCGAGCCTCTAAACAATTAAAGTAAAACACACCTTCATATGGTATTAAGAAATGTGGTTTCAATACTAGAAATTTTTGTGATAGGTTTAAAATATATTTTTATCTTTAATTATAAAATGTAAAGCTTCAAAACTAGTATATATCGAGTAGATCTATGAAAACTAGAAAATCTTACAAACTGACGGTCCAAAATTGTATTACAAGATGCACTATATTAAAAACTTGAAATCCATTTTTTTCTCATGTCTATGTACCTTGAGGTCAATATGATCAATTTTAGGATATTTGGGCATCAAAGCATTCTCTTCATGTGAAATTTTTGAGATGTGCTCTAATTTGATTGTTTAGAGCCTCGCACTTATATAAACTTTTTCCATATTCAATTATCAAGTTTTATGCACAACTGTTGCCTGTGGTTTACCTGAAAAGCAAAGATAAAATGATTTCACGGAAATAATGGAAAACGAAAAAGAAAAGTGTTAAAAAGCACGATTGGGCCCCTTTATCCGGATAAAGGGGCCCGTCGTGCTTCTCGGTGCGTGGCATTATTGTGGTCCAAAATCTGATCAATGTCAACATATATTCAGATGAGGTTTTTTATTTAATGAAAATGGGTGCAACTTGCAGATCCAAGCATGTTCTGCAGGCCTAAGAAAAAAAGATATGTTAGCATGGTGAAAATAGCATAAACAAAGACATGACTATTTTGGTACTGTGTATCATCATCATCGGATTATATTGGTTGGTCTAACTGATCAGATTGCGAGAAAATGCTTTGGTTGCTTGGATCCAAAGAAAAAGCTGAGTTTAGTAAAAAAAAAAATTGAAATTAATGTTTAAACCATTTATAGCTAGTTAGACAATGTGATTTGAACATGTTAGACCAAATAAACAAAATTGAAAACTTTTTATGTATTATATTCTATATTTTAAATTGCCGTTTTTTTATTTTATTTTATTTTTTAACATAGGCCGGGATTGCCAAACTGTGACCTCAGAGTCGGTTGCAGCTTTTTTTGCCAAGTCATCTAGGGTTCTTATAACCCCAAGTTAGGATTTGAAATTCTATGAACGTGTTAGTCACGCCACCAATTATGACCAGCATAGAGGCTACATGGCCACCACACATCTAGGTCCGCTACCTGGTTACTAGCTAGGCATGAGCATAACAACCCAACCTCTGGACTAGCCAGGCACTAACGATTAAGTTCTAATGGGTCAAATATGCTCTACCAGTCACGCATGGCTCATGACTATTACATAAGCCAATATGTGGATAGTTACATACATTTGAACCTATCATAACCGCATCGAACTATAACTTCCCCACAAGGTGTATGGCTCACCTCTTACGCATAGTCCATGCTCATGCCTCATCAGGTCGAGCCATCTGAACATGTCTTAGCCATCAACCCATATCATTTGACCCAAGGTCTCATACCAAGGGTCTTTAATCATCAACCGTCTATGCGTGCACCATGCACCTAATGCCGCATATCTTGACCTCTCGCATGATCAAAGGAGACAAGTACATACCTCTGACATATATAGTTGTCGATGTAAAGAAATAAAATCCTATGAATGACAACTAATCCCACAAAAGTAACATATGTGCCAGTTGTAAGGCGTTTCCTCATTCATGCCCTTGACTCACCCACACACTACTTGGCCTGCGCCATAGGCACCACACCACACCATTCGTCCTACACCCATGCACCAGGCCGCCTGCATCACTCGTACCAGCCTGCCTGCACCTACACTACATACACCATGCTGCCTGTACCACACGGGCTAGGTCACCTACTCGTCATGCATTATCTGAGGATTAGAAAAAAGGGCCTGGAGAATAGGGCTCGATGAATTTAAACTAGGCTTGGCAAATCTGGTAAAATTTTAGCCTGATTTGGATTGATTCTTATTTCTAATAACTGGAAGTTTGTGGTGAGGAACTTACTCCTTCCACATAGGTTTTATAATGTCTAAAGGGTTATATCTTCTTCTTCTGTTTTGTTTTTTTTTTGTGTGGCGGCTGCCTTTGCTAAGCCATTCGGCACAACCTCTAATAATTATGTAGAGTCTCTTGCTCTTGAAGAAAGACTTCATTTGGTTATTCAGAAGAATTGCTTTCCTCTACAAGATAAAGTGCCCTATTCGGCACAACCTCTAATAATGTCATTCATGATCGTTGTCGTACCCTATGAAGGTTACATAGATTGCAACTAATTGTTCGAGTAAGCTTTCCACTTATACATGGTCAATTTTCCATATTTCGTGAGGCCAACTTCTTTTAGCCCTGGAGCTACTATTTAGCGATTTCGACCACCAGATTTTATTTCTCTACTTTTAACTTCACGATCTAACGCAGCTGCCCTATTATAGGGTTGTAAAATAATTAACTATTTCTACTTTATTTTTTATTAATGAAATACAAGTAGGAGGCCGTCTCCCCTATTGATTTACCCAAAAAAAAGAGAGTATGTGGTGAGGGCATACGAAGGATACACCTATTGGTCCTTTTCCTGAAAATTGTTTTTATATTATGCAAGGGTCACAAAAAGAGTTCCCTAAGGGTCCATTTGTTTGGTCGAAAGATATCTTTTAGAAAGAAAAACTTTTCAACTTTTTTTGGAACTGGAATATTTTGTTCTGGATTGCTTAAATAAGTACTTGTTTCACTGTTTTTTTTCGCTGACTGTTTGGTGATCTTTAGATTGGCGGCGTGGCAAGAGATTTGTGCCTTGTACTATGACCCTGGATATTCTTTGTCGGTGACTAGCCTTCAAATTCAAATCACATGGTTTACTCGACATCTAGATGACTATCTTTTTCACAACAATCTTGTATCTATGGGAGGAGTGGAACAAACAAATCTTTAGATCTATCGCCCTAAGGAGGGAGCAGGTTATAATTTGTACTACTTCACATATCAAGGCTCTAGCAGAAGTTAAAAAATGGGCATTCCATTTGTCAGAAAAGGCGGTTATTGAAACTTTACAGATTAATTATTGCCATCGGCAGCCAAAATCTTCAATCTCAGTTGCATCGTCATTTCTTGAGGCTCAGTATTATAAGTTGAACATTGATGGTGCGTCCTTGCACAATTCTGGTTTGGTAGGATGCGGTGGAGTCATAAGAGATAGCAATGGTGGCTTTGTGGCAGCGTTTGCTAAATACTTTAGAGTTGCATCTAATAATTATGCAGAATTCCAGGCTCTTAAGGATAGTATTATGTTTGTTATTCAGATGGACTGCTTCCCGATATAAATAGAAAGCGATTCATCTATGCTAGTAGATGTTATTCAGGATCGTTGCAGTGCCCCATGGATATTACAGACGTTAGTTGACGACTGTTGTTCAAGGTTCTCGCCCCATATATGGTTTATTACTCATGTCTTTCGTGAGGCGAACATTGTGACAGATGCTCTTGCTAAAAGATCATTGACCAATGCAGATGCAACTATGTAGCGTTGGTAACCGTCAAAGTTTCTTTCTCTTTTATTATTACATGGCTTTGCGCAACTGCCCTATTATAGGGCTGTAAATTAATGTGTCTTCTTTTTCCTATTAATAAAAATTCTGGTAGGGGGCCTTCTCCCCCTGAGTTACCCAAAAAAAAGAGGTCTAAATAAGTTCTAAGTATTGTGTTTGATGACCTGCTGAAATGTTAAGAAAGTTATGAATAATGTGTTTGATAACAAATATATATGAACAATATAAATATAAATATAAATATATAATATATAATATATAATATAATATTATTATATTATATTATATTATATAATATATTTTATAAATATTATATATAATATACATTTAATATAATATATATTATATATTATATATAATCAATATGCTATATAGTAAAAATTACATTCATAAATAAATATAAATATAATTATAAATATATAATATATAATATAATATAATATTAATGATATTATACTATATAATATTATGTTATAGTAATATTATATATTTATATCATGCATATATTTTCTAATATTAAATAATATAGTATAATATAAAATATTATTGTATTTATATAAATTATTATTTATTTGTTAATTTATATATTATTGAAATATACTTTATATATCAAATATATTATTTAATAGATAAATAAACTATTATATAATATATTATGTTTTTTTTCTTTTTTGGTAAGTCAGTGGGGGAGAGGGCCCTTACCTTTTTTTTTCATTAATATAAAATAAGGAAGTAGCAGCTCATTATTTTGCAATGCTATAATAGGGCAATTGCGTTAGATCATGAAGTAAAAGTAGGAAAATAAAATCTGACGGTGAAGAGAGCGAAACAGTATATCCAAAACTAAAAGAAGCTTTCTTAATAAGGACATCAGCTGTCATGCTGGCCTCACTAAAAATATAGGAAATTGACCATAGATGAGTGGAGAGTTTGCTTCGACAATAAGTTGCAGCCATATGTAACCTCCATGGAGTACTACTATGCTTATGAATGGCATTCACATGTAAAGATGAATCACTTTATGAAAGACTAAGTTCGTAACTTATCTTTAGAGCTCCAACTTTTACGTTTTAATAAAAAAAATACAAACTTTATTGAAAGATATCCTCAGGAAAAAAAAAAAAAAGAAAAAAAAAGTTAGTGTGTCAAACTCAGATCTTTTACGAAATTGGAAAGATTGCAGCCAACCAATCACGCCCAAATGGTCTCCCTGCTTCCACAAAATGTAGAACTTTTTAGGAAGGGAAAATATATACCCATATCCCCAATTTATTAGAATTAAAAATCTCTCCTCCTTATGTTGTAATCCAAGCTTAGATCTCTATCAGGGTTCCGAAACTCAGCTCGACAAAGGGCTCGGCCGCCTGAGTCCTACACCGGGTCAAAAGGCCCTAAAAATATATATAAAAAATTAAAAATCTAAAAATATAAAAAAGTAAAGAAAGTAAAATAAAATAAAAATTTTAAAAAATAAAGAAAAAAAGATTTAAGAAAAAATTGATTTATAGTTCGGGATCTTTTGAAAAAAAATTTTAAAAAATGGAAAATATAAAAATAAGGATTATGACACAACCCACTCACCAATCTTTGTTAAAAACGTCAAAATCATATATAAAAAAATTATACAACATTTCTACAATTTCAAATTTTTTTGAATTTTTTTTATGAGCCCCAAGCTGTACGCACAACTTAGGCTACTCAGGCTCGGCCATAGGGCGAGTTCGGAAACACTGATCTTTGATTTCAATTTTTTGTTATGTTTTTTTCAAAATTCCATCGGTTCAGACTTTTAACATCCTAAACAAAACTAAGGCAGTTCAGATTTTGAAATCCGAACCGCTTTCGGCATTTATATCAGTAAGTAATTTTGGTTTGGGTATTGAAAGCTTGAATCGATAGCATTTAGGGAATTGAAAAAAAAAATTTAATAGGGAGATGAATGTTATAGCTTATGCGGGATAGAGTTCTAATTCCAAAAAGAAACAGAGGATGTTAGCATGAATTTCCCAAAAACATAGAGGTCTAAAAATGGTTCACATTCACTATAACTTGAAATGATATCTACAACATCCGTCCATTCATTTATTTAATGAATGATGAATCTAGGAGATTTGAAGCTTCAATAAAAAGGCCGTAACCCGGGAATGAATGATGAATCTAGAAAGGGCCGTAACCGGGTGGTGGTAATGCCTACGCCGGCCCCGGGAGAGGTTAGCTCTGGTCCAAAAACATTTTTGTGCTATATAGATACAGAGAGACTGATCAACAAAGTTAGGTAGAAGAGTAGTTTGTAGCGTTAACAAAACAAACTGATTATCTATAAAGTTCAATACATAGAGTCCGCATAGTGATAAGTGTTCTTGGGCCACGCCCGAGTACCAGAGTAAGGCCCTTTTTTTTTTTTTTGGTAATATGAGCAAGATTGAGTTAACACTCAGTCAAAAGTCAATTTTTTCTCTCCAGATTTGCCTCCCAAATTTATGTAGAAAGTAGTGTATTTTATCTCTATAGATTTATCTCTCAAATTCATGGAGAAAATCATGTTACTTCTCTGCATAAATTTATGTATTTTCTTTCAATTGATACGTAGAAAATACATTCCTTCTTCTCAAAACAAATATTTCTTATCACGGCATCAGAGCCAACATTTCTCTCTCTAAACTTGATACCCCTTTCGCTCTCTAAAAAAACCATTATCTCTCCCCAAAAACCCAAATTCTTTTTGTCTAAAACCTATTCTCTCACTAAAAATTCCAATATTTTATTCTAAAAAAAAATCCATTCTCTTTCTCTCTAAAACCAAATTTCTTTTTTCTGTCTCTAAAAAAACTGAATCTCTCTACTCTCCTTCATCTTCAACTGCCATGACAGAACCCACTCTCCCATTGGGTTCTTTTGAGACAGGGCTAATGTTCTTATTCATCTTTCCCTTATTACATTCACCATTCAGATAATCTTGGGACTATTTCTGTCTCTAAAGTTCTTACTGGCGACAACTATTACAACCGGTTACATGCTATGCGTATGGCTTTGAATGCCAAAAACAAATTGGGTTTTATAGATGGTTCTATCCCTCGATCTACTGTGGATTTTTCTATGTTCAACCAATGGGATAGGGTCAATGATACGGTCACGTCTTGGTTACTTAATATTGTCTCTGGAGGCATTTCTAACAGCATCAACAATGGTGTTGCAGCACATGATGTTTGGGTTGAACTGCGAGAACGATTCTCCCGGAGCCAAGCACCGAGAATTTTTGAATTGAGTCGTTGCATTGCCACACTGCAATAAGACAATTCTTCAATTCTCACATACTCTAGTAAGCTCAAATCCTAATGGGATGAGTTTTCTTCTATCTCGGTTATTCCACCATGTTCCTGTGGTGCCTCCAAATCTACCACTTCTTTTGAGTACCAATAACTGTTGATGCAATTTTTTATGGGTCTTAACGACTCATACAGCTCGATTCGTAGCCAAATCCTTCTCATGAATCCTTTACAGCCAGCAAACAAAGCTTACAATCTATTGTTGCAGGAGGAAAGGCAGCGCAATCTGTATGTTCAACAAAAAACATCGGTTGAGAGATCTGTCATGGCTGCTACTCACAAGAGCAGTCCTACCCCTCAACCTTCTTCAACACAGCAACAACAGTAAGGAAGAAGCTGTACTCACTACGGGCGGGATAATCACCTTGTCCAAAACTACTGGTTACTCAATGGTTTTCCAAAACGTAGATGTAACAATTGGTACATCATTAGCATTATCATCAATGCTTTATCCCAATTCTTTAGGGTCAGTTACACGAATCATACTCTGCCACTCTTCTCTATCAAGAGCCATACTCTTACTGAGACTATAAGTCCCATATCTTTTCTTACTATCATATATACCATTTTGGGCATTCCCCTTGCCTTTTTAGAGCCTTCCATATTAAACCAAATCACACTTCTTAACATTTTGTCTTATATGTATGTTATTTTTTAACTGTCCAACATTCTTTCCAATTAGGCAAAGCAGATCTTACGATTGTCCTTCAGCTTTATTGGTATATGTGGCGGTTATATAAAACTCCAGTTACACATCTCCACTTGGTTCACCCAGCTTTAATTCCATATGCAACACCTCCCTCAATTTCTTCATTTTAGTGAATTATTTAACAAAGATATCGAAAATAATCTCATTTAGGTATTTCTTGGCCATCAATCTTATATACTTCCTCGTTTAGCTAAGTTTGATGGCCAATAAATACCTAAAAGAGAGTATTTTCGATATCTTCGCCGACACTTGCAGGTATTTTTGGCCATCAATCTTAACTCCACCTTGGCTAGCCCATGGTGGTCAATTTCGATCCCAAGCCCAAGTAAAGGAAGATGGTCGTGTTGGGTAGGCAGCCAGCGTAAAACTTTGCTACAACGTTTTACGAAGCCTGAATAGACGTTAACTCCGTTACATAAAAGAAATAAAACATTTCCAAAAAATTATAAAAAATATGGTGTCGTTTTATAATTTATGTATAATTTGGATGTTTTTGGGAAAGATTGATGATTTTTTTGGCACAATCCCAATTTTTATATCTTCTTTTTTTGGATTTTCTTTTTTAAAAAGTAACTCCAGTTAGAAATCAATAGTTTTAAAGCATTTATTTCTATACTTTGTTAAGCTTAGGAGTTTTCAAGGATGTTTTTTTGTTTTATTTAACTTTTATTAGCTTCATTTTATTTTTCAATTTTTTCCTTTTTTAACTTATCTAGGGCTTTTGGCCCCATATAGGACTCTGCCGAGTCCACTCGGACCGAGCCGAGTAAGTCGCCTTGGCCACATGGGCCGGGTCCCTTGGCCAAGGGGAGCTCCTAATCATTGATACCAATTACATGTTGATCACAAGAATTGTGGATGCCTGTGAGCACTTCTCAGCTTTCAATGTAAGAATGTCTCACATATATCATGTCATATTCCTTTTTTTTTATGAGAAATATGAGATTCATACGGATACATTGTCGAGGGGTACCTAATTGTTATTTTCCTTGTGATTTTCTGGAGACTGATTTTTACATTTTGGTCCTTCAAGAACAGTTGTACAATGTCTTTTCAGAGGCAAACTAGTATTCATTTGAAGTTCTCATTGTGAGGGTGTTTTTATCTTTTTATTTGAAAACTTAATTTAGTTTGGTACTTTATCCACTATATGAGTTTGATTCCTTTACATTGTGATCACTTCGATATCAAGGAAATTTCTCGCCAAAATATTGTATTCTCCCGCGGGAGAGTACTATCTAAACTCCCTCCCATAAAACTCAATCTATAAATAATTAGGACCCCACTATAAACTAACCTCAACAAAGAAGTTTCCAAATTGCATGTATTTGAAAAATAATGTCTCAAAATTGAACAAAGACCATCTACTTTTAAGAGGGAAAAATATAACGGTTAAAAAACTCAAAATTTGGATTTTTCTTTAGAGAAAAATAGTCTGATGATTTTTAAGCAGGTCCAAAAATTTGTGATCAAAAACATCTTTTCAAAATTGGTATTCTAATTGAGGGAGCAGGTATATAGAATGCTCCCATGGGAGCATAATATACGTGCTCAATTTTGTTGCCAAGGAGAAGGTAGCAAAGGATCTAGCAAATTCAATGATGTCTTCCATCAGTTCAATCTATCACCAATCAATTACAATTGAACAATGATCCAATGCAACAGTTGTATCATAGTATAATGCAACGACAGTTCTAGAAAACTATATTTGTGGTATTTGTATGTCCTCAAATTTTGCATACACACTCTTTTCATCTCAATAATCAATCCCCCCTTTAAAAAAAAAGTTCAATTTGAACTTTAAATATGGTCAAAATGAGTCCCCTCCAAAAACAAATCTAGACCATTCATTTTGTAAATTTCAAGATCTTAGCTTTTATAAAGTCAAAATCATTTTTTCTTTTTTAACATTGTTCATCTAATAATAGTAAAGCCATCCAAAAAAATTGAAAAAAAAGTTTCCAAATAGTTCATAAATGTATTTTGACAAATATCCCTTATTATTATTCTTCATGTAAAGATGATGATGATAGCATGAGCTCAAGTGGTGGCCACATGGGGGTTTGAATATCCTTGCACTTGCAGCATATGCTGCTCAATTTATTGAAGTGATGACGATCACAATGCATGATGTGATCCAATCTTCTCTTTTCTACTGAAATTTTTGAGATGGGTTCTAATTTAATTGTTGCTCTGTATAAACTTTTTCCCTCTTATAAAATAGATAGTTTTTCCTTATAAAGAGAGCGAGGGAGAGGGAGAGTTTTGATATTCCTCTGTTGGCTAAGGACGGACATGATGAGAGGTTAGTATTTATTGGGATTTATACTATAAGACTATCTCTTTAGAATTAGAAGGTCACAACTAATCTTCACCATCAAATATCAGATTGAATAGATTAGGGTATATTATAAAGTTTGAATATTTTATTCTATTTTTCTGAACTTTGGACCTGGTCAATTGCAATTCTCTCAACCTTACGATTTAAAAGACAATGACCTGCCTATATAAAGGGTAAATAGTATTATAGTACGATTTGTAGAAGGTGCGCATTTTTTTTTTTTTTTTTTTCGAATAATTCAGTGGGGAGGACAGACCCCTCCCCATTTTTTTAAGGGTACATTTGGCATACGGATGCATCTGTAGCTGTAGAGGTAAGGTGCACCTTCAAATTTTATCATATTATATAATTTTGATGTAAAATGTTCTTGGGATTATCTCAAAATCTATTTGTATATCTAATTATAACATTTTAAATTTAAAAAATAGTTAAAATCAAGTAGACCTATAAACATATGAAAATCATGAAAATGGACGGTGTAGATAATATGTTATAAAATGCACTATTTTTTAGACTTTCAATCTTTTTATTTTTTATGGTCATACATCTCAATGTCGAGATGATCAATCAAAGGGTTTTTCAACATTAAAACTATCTTTTCGGATGGATTTTTTAGGTGCATCTATAGCTATAGAGGTAAGGTTGCAACCTAATATAATTTTTTTCTTTTTTTAAATAGTTTAGGCGTAAGTTTTTTAAGGTGTTAGTGGGTAGTTTTTTGAAGGTGTTAGTGGGGTGGTGTCAACTGGAGTAGAAACCACAACGTGATGACTAAGGTATGGGGTCCTACCACCACGACCGGAGCCCGTTTTCGAGGTGCACGATATACTATACAAGTGATGCACGCCTCTAAATTTACCAAAAGATGTAGTTCATATGTCAGAAATCTTATTATAGCTCGAAAATATATGTTCAATCCTAATTATGAAAACTCAAATTCCAAAAACAGTGAAGGTCAGGCAGATCTATAAAAACTTTTAAATCTTATAAGATGCATTATTTTTTTACTTGAAATTTTATATTTTTTTATATCCATGTATCTTAAAGTCAAGATGATCAATTAAAAGGTTTTGATTTTCGAAAGACTCTTTTCTACTGGATTTTTTAGGTGAACTTTTTTCTATAGTATATAGTTGTAACCTTACATAAGCTTTTTCTTAATAATAATAAATAAATAAAATATAAGTGGCGATTTGGGCCCTTACTCTTTGGTTAGAATGAAATCAAAAGACTTCATCATAGAGCTCGTTGGTACTACCGTCAAATCCCCAACCCATTCTCAACAACTTGTGAAGGATAGTGCTCTATCCAAAGCATTCCAAAAATTGGTAAGTCAGTGGGGATTTGACCCCTTACTCTTTGGTGAGAATGAAATCAGAGACCTCACCATGAAGCTTGGCAATATTACCGCCTAGGCCCCAGGCCATTCTCAAAAAATAGTGGTATATCAGTGGAGATTTGGGCCCTTACCTTTTGGTAAGAATAGAGTCCGAGAACTCCCCATAGGGCTCGACAATACTACCGCCAAGGTCCCAGGCAATTCTCAAAGTATGCAATGAGACCATTTATCTTTGGTACTAGGTGGTCACAATTAATCTTGACAATTAGATGTTAAATTGGGTGGCTACATTTATTCTATTAACCAAGCTCAAAGTTTGTTTAAAAAAAATTATTGAACTTTACGACGCACCTAAGCTATTAGATTTTATATCAGATGGTTATAAGTAAGAGTGTCCTCCTTGTAAATGGTCTCATAATATATAATCCTTATATATTTACATTGGGAATGTATAGAATGAGACCATTTACCATTGGTAGAAGGTGGTCACATTAATCTTGACCATTGGATATGAAATTTTGGGTGGCTGCAATTATTCCATTGACCAAGCTCAAACTTCAAAAAAAAAAAAATTTCGAATTCTGTGATATATCCAAGTTATCAAATTTCAGATTAGATGATTGTAAGAAATTGTGACCAGCTTGTATAAAAGGTAAATGGTCTCGTATATTAGTCTCATTTAAAGGTTTTGTAGGTGCTTTAATTGTTTAATCGAAAGTGAAATGTGGCCTTTTTTAGTTAGAGCGCCTCTCGCTTTCTCTAATGATATGAAGAAAAATGGGTACGGATACTACAGTCCCACAAGAGCATTCTGTTTATCTATTCCCTTCGTCTGAAGACCTACTCGGGGGGGTTTTTACAATATAAAATTTGGGTACAACCTAACAACCATTAGATGATTATTCTTTAAAGAAAAATGAATTTTGAGTTTTCTAACCCTTTGGTCTCATTTAGAAATTAGATGGTCTCTATTCAATCTTGAGATATCATTTTTTTTTCAAGTACATAAAGAGGGCAATTAGGAGATTTTATACAAAGGTCAATTTATGGTTGTAGAGGTTACATACCAAAAATATGAGGTCCTAAAATTAACCCTAGATGGGATTTTACCCAAGGGTATAAATGAATAGCATACTAGAGCATAATTTTTTGGTAAGAAGCTGCGAGAGCATAATATCCTTTTGGCTTACCATATTCCTCTTGTAGATCGGCTTCACTCCCCCTCTCTCTCTCT
>NW_006499920.1:3441255-3464660 GCF_000471905.2 Amborella trichopoda | reverse complement strand
ATTTTCATATGTTTATAGATACTTGATTTTAACCATTTGTGAAATTTAAAATTTTATAATTAGATATAAAAATAGATTTTGAAATAATCATAAGAACATTTTACATTAAAATTATATACTACGATAAAATTTAAAAGTCCACTTTACCTCTACACCTATGGATGGATCCGTATGCAAACTGCACCCAATTTATAAAGGTCACAAAGATTACGAACAAAGTAGATTTCTCATTAGTTTCCTTGGTTTTGAAATAACTGGACTATATTTTCCAATAAATACTTCATTCTCGCAAGTAACCCTCACACTTTGTCCCTCTCTCTACTAAATTCAAATAATTTTTTTAAAAAAGAGTAATTTACCAAAAAAAAAAGAAAAAGAAATGCGCCAATTTTGAGTGAAAGGAAAATTGGACAACCTACGTTTTGTATTTTTTGCCATCTTGCATTTTTTAATTTTTTCTTTTAGTTTTTTCATTACTAGGCCGGTGCCTAATGTGAGGCCCCGGCCCAATGTAGAAGGCAGTCTAAGGTTGGCATCTTCGTACCGCCTTATTTCTTAGCAAATAAATGAGTTATTGCGGTGCGAGGATGTCAACCTCCTTGACGAGCACCAGTAGCAATTTTAGAGAAAAAAATTTAATAATAATAATGAAAAAAAAGAGAGAAAAAAAAAGAAAAGACAAGAAAGAGAAAGAGGTGAACCAAGGGGCAATTTTAGAAAAAACACAAAACCTCAAGTTGATTGTCCTTCCTGTAACTTTAACCCAAAATTGACTCATCACATAGTATTTTTTTGTGTCCGTAAATTCACTCAAACAAAAAAACACGAAAAATTTAAAGGAAAAGTATTATAATCAAAATCATTAGCTATCTCATAAAGATGGGTGAGTCCACGAACACATCAATTTTCTAGTTAGTTTTATCGGTTTTCAAATCAATGGACTATACTTTTCCAAAATATACTCCATTCTTGCAGGTAGAGTTCACATTTTTCACTGCAATTGTTTTCATATCAGTCTTTCACTGCAATTCAAAATTCAGAACATGGTTTCTTCATACCCTAAAATCTGAAACTGAAATCACTAAAACAACCACAACTCAAAGAAACCACAAAAGACTGGAGAGTAAAGGGGAAAATCCACTCAAAAACCATCTTACAGGCAAACCATGGACGAACTTTCCTTTCCTTTATTACACATGGGTGTAGAGAGAGAGAGGAAGAGCTTTAGAGAGAGAAGTTTACTTTGTGAGACTCCAAGACCCGGTGTTTTGATCCTTTCCATGACTACAAATGCAGAGAGAGATCCAGCTTCTGATCCGTATCGGAACCGGAAGCCTCATTCTCCAGCCTGTGGTTTTCCTTCGGCAAAGACCCCTCAGGTTCATCGAAAAACACTCTCTCTCTCATCCTGAAACCCCTCTGAAAATTCACAAACCCATTCTCCTCTTCCTCTGATCCAAACAATGGTACCCTGCATGGACCAGAGAACCTCGGATTGAACCTTGGGGCTCCATTAGAGCCGAACCCATGACCACAAAACTGCGCGTTTTGTGATCCAACATGGCTAGCAGAGTGAGCACTTATGTATAGTGGAGGTCCATAAAAACCCAAGTTCGGAGCCATGGCTAACGGCTGAGAAGAACCCAACGCACAAAGCCTGTAATCGTTCGCTCTCTGAGCTTTTCTAGCGGCCGTTCTCTCCTTCTTGTGAGCATTTTGATGGCCACCTAGAGCTTGAGAACTGAAAAACTTTCTTGTGCAAAAGAGGCAGGGGAACACCCTGTTTTCGCCATTAGAGGACCTCGAGCTCTCTGCAACTTCAATGGGGCCATTAGGTTTCTCGTCCTCGGCCATTTTATGAAGTTGGGGTGTGAGATTTTATGGTTTTTTTCCTTTCTCTCTCATGGGTGGGGCAACATACTGGAAGTAGAGAGAGAAACAGATGAAAAGCCCATATTTTTTAGAAGGTGTTGCTCTTGCTTTAGAAAAAGCAGACAGGAATGAATATGAACAGAGAGAAGAGGGGAGTTAAACATAGATTGGAGGAGGGAAGGAGCATCGAATGTGGGGTTATTTTATGAAACAGTTGGCATGCAAAGAGTCAAAAGTATAGTTTTGGGGTTTTGACTGGGTGGGTTCCTGACAATTTAATGGTGTGGTTTCAACTTTCAAGAGAGAGAAAAAGCAGAGAGAGAAGATAGAGAGAGAAAGTAGAGAGAGAGAGAGAGAGAGAGACGTTTGGGGTTACTGAGTGATGGGGTGACAGGCAAGACAATGCATCAGCTTGAATGTTTATGGGCAGCAGGGAAGGCCCACTTGGAGCTCTGCGTGCCCATGCATGCAGGCATGAGTTATGGGCCTCTCTCTCTCTCTCTCTCTCTCTCTATATCTATCAACGCATGCACCATGTGTTATCTCTTCTCTCTCTCTCTCTCTCTATCTCTGTAAGGTGGGCTCTTTTCTTGAGTTATGGGCCTTTTTATCTTGTCTTATCTGCCCTGTTGGTCTTCTCACTCCCCTCCCTGCCTCTTTCTCACTTGGTGGTCTTTTCACTTTCTTGCCCATCCAGTGTCCGCAAATCGGAGTGGCTTATTCAGCCTCGGGCTCGGGCTCGGGCTCGGGCTCGGGCTCGGGCTCGGGCTGTCTTCAATAGCTGTTGGATGTTATAAAAATTATGAAAAATAAAAAGGAGATTTTTTATATATTTTCTGTGATATTTTTTTCTGACATGAAAGTGTTTTCATCATAAATACTTATTTTTATATTTTTAATTATTTCAAAAATACCCCTAGTCAAGTTATTTTTTAAAAACTATTTTTTTTATTACTTGTTTAACCTCATTTTAATATGTTATGCTTAATCTTACTTTAAATATGCATTTCTTATTTTTTTGAAATTTTTTATTTTTTTTAACTGTTGTTTTGTTGCTGCAATACTCAACACTACTCGGGCTGATTTACTAAGACTAGGGCCGAGTTACTCGAACTCTGCCCGAGTAATCAGCTCGGGCTAGGACCGATTACTCGGTCCGAGTCACACTTTCTAACAATGTTCTATCATGCATCTCTCTCTACCTTAATTGTTCCATTACCTGAGAGTCATGGGTCTTCCTCTGCTCTTAATTACTTTAATACATAGTAAAAAAGTAGTAAATCGCTCCATGCATTCCACTGCATGCATTACTATCACGACTCCAAACCACTGCATTCGTATGCATTACTATCACAATTCCAAACTCCCAAGTAAAAGCCCCTAAATATACACATTTTTAAAACACTAAAAAAACCCTTGAAATGTCCAACACCTTCAAAAGAAGTTTAGAATGCCATGAGATAAGCTAAAGAGGCAGTTGTAGATTCCTTAGAAACCACTAAAACCATTTATTATTTTTAGAAAAATGAGATGGGTAATGCAAGTAGGCTAGAAGGATAGAAGCCATATGAGGTATTCTTTTTTCTAGTAAATAGAACTAGAGGTAGCAATCGGTTGCGACCGGGCGGGTCCTGAACCAGGTCCAAATGACTTGGACCAACCCGGGTTGGGATTCGGGCTGGCATGGACCCTTTTAGGTTGATTGGGTCAGGATCGACCCAACCCCCTACCCGTCATAAACTATGTAAATATAAAATGATATACTAAATAATATATAAAATAAATTTTTATTTTTTATAAATTCCTAGACCTGGGTCCAAGTCGTGTTCGGATCCAAATTGCCTGGACCCAACCTAGGTCCAGTTCAGGTCTGGGTCTAAGTGGAGGGTCAACCCGGACCAGACCCAACCTAATCGGTTGCCACCCCTATCATAGAAGCGACATAAGGCAGGCAAGGCTTAGAAAGACCTAAACCTTTGAATCCTAGAAACGAATCCAATGTAATAAATAACCTGTTCCAAAAAAAAGGAACCCAATGTAATAACTCAAAAGCCCCTACACCAATTAAAAGAAGCCTCAAGATAAACTATGTTCCAAAGTCGTCTGAGTAGTTTCGACTCGGCCGAGTTACTCAGGCTCGGGCCCTTCTTGAGCCCTGTTCGAGTTGGAAGTCCAACTAAGGATTCTTAAAAAAACTTATAAAAATATAGTTTTCACATATTTATTTATGTTTTCTATCTTTTTCATAAAGATTGGAAAAATATTTTGTCCATAATACTTATTTTTACATTTTTTCCATCTTTTTTGGAAAATTTTACAAATGTCCCCAGTCACGGATTCATTTTTCTAAAATCTATTTTTTCACCACGTTTTTAACCACAAATGTTTTTTTGCTTCAAAATATTTTCCTAGTTTTTGAGATTTTTTTTATTTTGTAATTGTTTAATAATTTTCAGCTGCTACAATACTCAGCCCTACGCAGGCCAAGTTACTTGGACTCGGGCGAGTATTTGGCTTAGGCATCGGCCAAACAATCAGCCCGAGACGACTTTTCGAACATTGAAATAAGCAAAGAAATATTTCCTATAGAAAGAAGCCCTAGAATACTTCCTAAAGAAATAAAAAGAAACAAAAGCTAAAGCCGTCCCCCTCACAAAGCCTAATAATAGAAAATGAAGAAGGATATGGGGGGACATTAAAGCCCAAATTTCAAACTTCAAGGAAACCCTCAAAGTATTTGGGGGCAAGTGGCCACTAAGAGTTTCTTATGTTCCCTAACGAGTCGCCGGTTAGACCAGCCGGTCTCGCAAACTCAAATCATTAAAAGTTGAGCCACCAAATTTAGATATGAAGAAAGTTTATATAAGATTGACAATTTATAAGGAGCACCTCAAAAAATCCAAAAAAAAAAAAAAAAAAAAAAAAAAAAAAAAAAAAAAAAAAAAGGGAACTATTTTGATGTTGAAAAACTACCTAATTGATTATCTCGATATCGAGGATATAAAAAAAAAAAAGATTTTAAATTTTAAAAATAATACATCTTGCAATACATTTTCTAGACTATCTATTTTCAATATTTCATCCATTTATGGATCTACTTTATTTGATCTATTTTTAGAATTTAAAATTTTATAATTAGAGATGAATACAGATTATCGAGCCATCTTGAGAATTTTCAATATTAAGATTGCATCTCATGACAAAATTTGGAGGTGCCCTTGACTTGATGGTTTAAAGTTCCAATCTTATGCAAATCACACCCGTTAGATATACCCTACGTCCCTCCTGTCCAACAAACCACAAGAATCCTAGAGCATGCATAAGCCTGAGCGAAATATTTCACGCTAACATCATTATCGAATCAACGGTTTTGAATCTCCGGGTCAAATGGGGCGGGTGAAACCGTTATCTCCAAGTGTAACTCTGGATGGTTGGGTGGGGTATCAAGGTATATGGTATATTTATCGGGACCGAACAACACCATTGGTTGGATCGATGATTAGTGCCTTTGCTTTAATTGGGTTTGGTAGAACATCAATCAAAACTTCGATTGGTTTTAGCCAATTGGATTGACTGATTTTGACCGGTCAAACCAATCAAATTAGTATTCTGAAACTCGAACAAGTACAGTGGATTGTTCACCCTGGAGATCTGTGTTGGTTCACTGGATTGGTGATCGTCCAAATTGTTGATCCAGATAAATATTAAATATAAAATTAAAATAGGGTTTATAGGATGGGGATTAAAGGAGGCCCAAAACTAAAAAAGCTTTAAAAAATATAAAATAAAAATGAAAAGGGAATTTTAATGGGAATAGGGTTGGGACCGATACCATTATAAAAAAGCTTCGATCCCAAACAATTTCCAATCCAGATCAAGAATCCTCAAATTTTCTTTTCTAAAACTATTATTCATATTTTTTTTTTGAATTTCGAAAATCATATCCAATCGATTCGAGCCTGCCGTTCAACCACGTTTACTTGCCCAAATCCCTCAACTGTTTAGTAACCAGTCCTATCATAATAACATTGGTTTGTAGACGTTGAAATAAGTCGATTCCCACCTATTTTTATTTTTCCATTTTTTTTCCGAACTCCCACCAATGGAGATTGTCGATCTGGGCGTCACAACCGGTGGCCAATTGCATCAGCGGATCTGGTGAAATATTCAAATTTTAATGTCTTGTCAATAATAGCTCTTTTTCTTAAGTCTTTAGGCTGGAAAGTTAACTAATAAAAAGGAATGTTGAACATTTTGTTTAAGTAAACATTATTAAAGCATCAATGGTCGTGCAGATATTAAAAATAGGGTGAGGTTTGTATAAAGTTGCCTCTTTATACTGTACCAGTACTGCGCGCCTATAAATTTTACTTAGAGATGTCGTTTCGGTGTCAAAAGTCGTATTGTGGGATCAAAATCCCGTTTTATCCTCAGTTATAAAATTTAAAATTTGAAAAATGATACAGATCAAGAAACACTTGAAAATCTTGAAAGTAGACAGTCCAGGAAGTACTATTTTTTGGACTTGAAATTCTTTTTTTTCTTCATGTCCATTTATCTCAAGGTCGAGATGATGAGTTGGAGGGTTCTCCTAAGCTAGAACACTCTACGCCGTAGGATTTTTGAGATGCACCTTACTTCAGCAGTATAAGGTTGAAACCTTATATAAGTTCTTTCCTTAAAACCTCTGGTGGAACAAAACATGTGTCATGTTATCTTGTATTCTCAGATTGGACCTAGGTTTTGAAATTTAATAAAGTACTATCAAAATGTTGGGACCAAAATATTTTCAACGCAAAATAAGATAAGATATCTATCATGCCAAACGATATTCTACACCTCCTGGAGTAGAATGTTCATTTACTTCCTCGGATAAAGCCCTACTAAGAATCAATTTTAGGACTTCAAATTTAGGGGTTGTAACCTCTTCAACCCATAGATTAACCTCAATAAAAACATTTCCCAATTGTACCATCTTCACACTTGAAAACATATAATGTCTTAAAAATTGAAACAGAGAATGGTGAGATCTCAAAATGCTAAAAAATTTCTTTGAGAATAGTCGACCAGTAATTCTTATATGGTCCCAAAAATTTTGGATGAAAAAATAAAAAAAACCTCCCACGTTAGGTCCTCTAACAAAAGGAATAGAATAAGTAAACTATGCTCCTGAAGGATCATAGTACACGTGCTTCAAACAATAAGTTAGACATGATGGCCCCACTATGGGAATAAGGCGTCCTAGGATTCCTAAAGGCAAATCTAAGCATAGATCCTATAGCTTGCCTTATTAATAGATAATTAGTTGGATGAGTGGTGGGTATATATTATATGGGAAAAGTTTATATAAGGTTGTAACCTTAAAATATAGGATTACAGATGCACCTCAAAAATCCATCGAAAAAAGTTCTTTTAATGTTGAGAGACCCTCTAATTGATCATCTCGACATCGAGATGTATAAATATATATAAAAAAAGTTTTAAGTCCCAAAAATAATGCAAGCATCTTGCAATACATTATCTAGATTGTCAATTTTAAAGAATTTCATATGTTTATAGATCTACTTGATTTTAACTATTTTTTGAGTTTAAAAGTTTATAATTGAATATGAAAATAAATTTTTAGATAATCCTAAGAATCTTTTACGACAAAAGTACATGTTATAATATAATTTGGGGGTGCACCTTAATTCGATTGTTTAAGGTTGCCACCTTATAGAAACCTCACTCATATTATATTGGTAATAGACAAACACCTCTCAATTCTAAAATATTGCTTTATGTTTGCTTTTGTACAACAAAAAGTGACAAAAGCATGAAGGAATCACCTGGTCTTATGTTTCTAGGCATTGCACGTGCCACTAAATAGTATATGCTTATCTAAATATTTTAAAGCACAGAAAAAAGAATGAGGGCCAATTGAAACCAAGATCACATGTGGCCATTTTGGGCCAGCCAACAAACATTGTTGATGGTGCTTTGTATGTTGTAACACTCCTTGTCTTGGCTGGTCATAGAGAGAGAGATTTGTTAAATGTAGCAACTCCTCAGGTTAAATAAATGAGGTTTTTATAAAAAAGTTTATATAAGGTGTCAACTTTATACTATACAAGTAAGGTACACCAAAAAAATTCCAATAGAGAAATTTTTGTGTGCTGTAAAACCCTCAAATCGATCATCTCAATCTTGAGATTCATAAATATGAAAAAAAAAAAAGATTTTTAGTCTTAAAAAATTTCATCTTCTAACACACTATATCGAACTATAAATTTCATAATTGGGGGCAGCAATAAATTTCCATATCACGACAAGAGTTTACAGTGTTGAAACTGCATTTTCAGTACGGCCTTGAGGTGTACCTTACTTCAATAGTATAAAGTTGACACCTTATACAATCGTCACCCTTTCATCATTCATGCCAACCAATGGCAGAGGGGAGATATGCACTGAATTTGTGGAATTATTGAGTTCCCTTTCTATATAAATATTAAGCCAGAGAGGACCTTATAACCTTTAGGGGACAAACCCTAACATGAAATACTGAAAAGAGGGCACAATGGAATTTTTGGGAAGATAGTGTGAATCAAACCAACCAGTCACATGCCTAAAGATAAGTTGAAGAGAAAAGCAGCGTTGGATGAAATGAATGCTTAGAAAAAACATTCAGGCCAAAGGATGAAGTCAAAAGTGGGGCAAATATAATGAAGCTCCATCATTGAGGCCAGTGGCACTCCAAAATTACTTACTTTGGTGTAATCTATATAAAACCCATGTGGTGGATTGACAACTCAAAAAGCTATAAGACAGGGTGGGACATCCAATGACTTCTTTTATAAGCCTAGGGTGAGCTCTATTCTTGCAATGAAGTCATATTAATGTGAAGAAGCACCTCATGTAAGATTTGGGAAAGTGGCTAACACATGGTGTGTTTGTGTTTGTAACTAGGTCGGCAGCATATTCACATGAACAAACATTAACCATATGTATATGTACAATCAATGATATTGGATATAGGTACCAACGGTTCAGATAATTGCTCGAGTCTCAATCCATGCAGAATTTAACACTTAGTACACTATATATTTTGCTAACATTATAAATAATAATAAAATTGGTACATTATGTATTTTGCTTCAAAATATGGGGATTTATGGCCTCACTGAGGATATAACTTTTAATAGATCAGAATGACAGAACCAAAATTCTTGTAGCCGACCTTAATTAATTGAAAAAAAACTATGATGGTGATCATGATGTATTTTGCTCCGAATAATATAATCGTAAATAATGTGTATTCCGCACATTTTTAGCAATGCAGTGGCAAGAGATTGGGTAGGAATAAAACTCGAAAAACTATTAAGAAATGTCGCGGGACTATGTATCACAGAGAACTAGGCATGTCGCAGGACTGTGTATCACGTAGAACTAGGCCGTGCTAGAACTTTTCAAGCAACCTTTAATGATGTTTTCATGACTCAAGTAACTATGTTTTACAGAGAGTTTACTAATATTTGGATGCTCTTGAAATCTCTGAGAAGGTGGCCTTTCATAAAACCTTGGAGTTGTGGTCGACAAACTAAATTTGTATAAATATATTTTTCTTTAAAAATCTCTCTACACTTAAGAGACTCGACGATGGTCGCACACGTGCCAACAACTTATGGTCCAAGAACTCTAAAAAGTGCATCTGCATATTTAGATGCCTCTTGTCATGGCCATTACACAATAAGCCAACCATATGTGTGTATGCATACATTGAGGGATCAACTCTACTTAAAAATACCACATGTGAGGCCAGTCGAAGTTAAAATAAAACAATCACACCAAAGTGATGTATGATTCCTTACGCTAAGCTTGAGTTTTAATGATTAATAGCCCCAAATGTATGCTATGAGATGCTAGCACAAGGGTAAAAATAAAAAACAAAAACAAAAGTTCCCTATGGGACAATGACATTTGATCCAAAATGGCTGTGAAATTCATCTTTCTTCACACTAACCCAATGTTCACGAAATCGAACTGGAACGTTAATCAGACATAGGCTCGAAAGCGGTTTAACCAGCCTAACCGGTAAACCGGCCGATTCAACCATTCTAACCAGACAAGTCTCGAGCGGTCAAAAAAGTGTTGAAAAAATAAAAAAGATACAAAAAAATAATCTACTAAAATATGAAAAGCATATAAAAAATGATTAAAACAAAACACATTCAAATAAAGTTGAAACTTAGTGAAAAAATAAATTTTAACGAATTGATTTTTGAATTAAAATGAGGATTAATGACAAAAACAATTTTAAACTTTACCATGATATAAAGAATATTAAAAAATACATTACAAACCAAATTCTCTATTTTTTAGAATTTATATACATTTTTTTGAATTTTTTTTTTAAATACCAGTCGATCACCAAAATCGCCCAAAACCGAAACCAGCCACTAGCCGGTTCCGATCTAACTGGGTGATTAGCGATTAGATCGCCCGATTTTTCTAACAATGCACCAAAAAAACTCATCTTGGACAGCCATGATGCCACAGAGTGAGACATGTAAGAGAGATGGTGGTTATATGCATATATTATGTAGAACCAAACTGATTTAATGGACCACTGGAAAGAAAGAAAATGGCTGCTTTTCACCACAATGTGCGGCTTCCTTACACTTGGGCTTGGAGGTTCAAAATGATCTTTCATGTTTTGGCCTTTAGACCTTAAAATGAGTAATCAATGCTTCATTAGACAATGAGCAATTATACTTTTAAGCTAGATAATACTAAGAAGCATATCATTCTTAAAGGGAAGTCAGGGACTGCATGGGAGAGCTTAGTACCAAGAGAAGGCCAAAGAGGGTGCCTTTCTGGGGGATTATGTAATTTCATGTGCATATGCACATTATCAGTGAAAAAAATTTGCATATTCAATAATAGTAACATGTTTTGAAGCTCTAAAATAAGAGTGGAATGTTTTGGCAATTATTTTCTTAATTATTTTTCTCCATATTCATAGATATTATTATTTTTTTATTATTTTTTGATACGTTTATGGTGAGAATAGAGGGTGGAACATTATGCAAGGAAACTGCACCATATTTATCTAACTTTATGGTGTAAATAGATTTTTATATGGCATATAAAATAAAAATAAAAAATGCTTTGAACAAAATAGTTGACTAAAATACCCCTAAACATTTAAAAGGAATTTTGATCAATTTTTTTTGTTCAACATATTTTTATTAGTTTTAGGTGTCGTACTAATAGGTGATAAGATGACATAAATTGGACTTAGGTGGGCTAGCCATGGGCAGACCCAGTCCAACACACACTTGTCAGGAGGTGCGAGTTAGTTCAAGTGGAAGGTTCAAAAAAAACAAAAGATAAACCCAAAAAGACATTGTTGGACGTAATTAAAAAAGCTATGGAAACTTATGGCTCACTGAAGGTATGGTCATGGACAAAGCATAATGGAGGATCAAAATTCATGTAGCCTACTCCAAATAATTGGAAAAAGATTTGGTTTATGATGCAAAAATACATTTATAAACTAAATTTCATATAAACATAATTTTAAAATAACATATAAATATAAAATATAATACTCTTTTGTGGTTGTCGACTGTGGCCATGTTTAATCTGAGCATCAATCATGGCCAAGCCCAATTTCTAATTCAATCGAGGTTCCCTTTCCTAAACCCTAAATTATTTAGGGGTATAAGCATCAATTTCTCGAACCCCTTAGTTTGAGCACGATAACGGATTGCTCCTTGCATGAAATTACTCTTTAGAGCTAGCAACTTGGGACAAGCATATGCAATGAAAAAAATATATTCTAGATTCCTAAAACTGAAACCAAGGGGGCGCATTAATCATTTGGCTCATGCTGCCTTGTCCTAGACGAAATGACATAGATACCATGAATGTGTCATATTAGGAACCTTGGACAAGAGATTTTTAGTGTAAAAAACATTTGTTGGAATCATAACGCGGAACAAGCAAGAGTATTCGAAGGTGCCATGCTTGTTTTGGGTTCTCAAACCAAGACCTTCACTATTCGTCATTTTGAGGAATAGACCTTCATTATTTGTCATTTTGAGAAATTTTTGCGAACGTACTGGAAAAATCTATGGTCCATTGTGTATTTTTTCATTCAATGGAAGAATAATATATATAGTTTGCAAAGTAAATCCCTTAAATCAGGGAGGAGAGTACTAAATAATGAATAAGTAGACAGTGAAACGCCTGTGTTTATTCCATAATAATAATAATAAGTCAACACCTGTGTTTATTCCATAATAATAATAATAAGTCAACGTGAAACGGTAATAGATCAGCCGTTGGGATAAACAATAGATCAACCGTGAAACGGCTATATTTATCTCATAATACTCTCCTTCAAGTACGGCTGTATTTATCCCAGAATACTCTCCTTCAAGTTGGAGTATGGAGATCGCAATACCCAATTTGGATGATAACCCAAATTGGATGATAAATGATAGAATTGGTCTCGACCAAGTAGTTTGGTGAAAATATTGGTTTTCTGATCATGAGAAGAAGAAATATATGATGTTAGAAATATATGAAATGACTGATTGAATTCCAAGATGATAACCGATGTACTTGGTGTGTTCATGGTAATGTGGAGTGCAGCTTGATTGTCACAGTATAATCGGGATGAGGAATATCCAGGTCTTTCAAGAGCGTCATATTCGACTTCCACTTATGCTTATGATCGAATCGAGAAACGATCGAGAAACGGTAGGGTGCTTCCTTTATTCTTAATAAAGGAGAAAACCAACATTGTGAAGTAACATGTAACAGATCGCCGGGTTAATGAACAACAAGCCCAATCAGAATCCGAGGTAGTAGGCGTAAGGTGAAGTGTGCTGGTACTAGAGAGTAAAAGTCGTCAGTAAGGTGCAGGTGAAGTGTGTTAGTACTGGAGAGTAAAAGTAGTTTCCCAAAGATGATTTGAGGTAGCGAACACAGGATGGTAACGGGTTTCTCATTAATTGAGAGTGTTACAGCGTCTGGAAAATCTAAAATATAGCCTAAGATATATTTGGTACGGAAAATAAGAAGTCTGCCAACTAACCGCATGTCAAATATAGAACTCTGTCAACTAATCGCCTATAGAATCTCAAATAGAGAAGTCTCTGCAAATAGAGAAGTTATCAAATATAGAACTCTGTCAACTAATCGCCTACAGAATCTCAATAGAGAAGTATATGCAAATAGAGAAGTCTGCCAACAAACCGCATGTCAAATATAGAACTCTGTCAACTAATCGCCTATAGAATCTCAAATAGAGAAGTCTCTGCTGACTAACCGCATGTCAAATATAGAAGAACTCTGTCAACTAATCGCCTGTAGAAGAGGGTCAGAAGAAGGTCAGGTAGGCATGTCAAATATAGAACTCTGTCAACTAATCGCCTGGGTCAGAAGAAGGTCAGGTAGAAGAAGGGTCAGAAGAAGGTCAGGTAGCAAGGTTCAAATATAGGACTCTGTCAAGTAATCGCCTGTAGAAGAAGGGTTAGAAGAAGGTCGGGTAGCAAGGTCCATCATCAGCAGTAGAAGAAGGGTTAGAAGGGTCAGAAGAAGGTCAGGTAGCAGCAAAAACACAAGCTTCACTAAGGATATTAAGAGTGTATTTACGTTGTGTTTATCCCATAATAATAGGTCAACTGTGAGACAACTGTATTTATCCGTATTTATCCAATAATTCGTAGTTAAGTGAAATCAAACTTTATAAGAGCGTATTTATCCAATAATACGTAGTTAAGTGAAATGAAACTTTATAAGAGAACAAGTCAACGTTTAATAAAAATGTATTTCCCTTCCATTAATGCCAATATGCCATTATAAGGTTTTAAAATCAGATGAGGCTCACAAATACTCCATTATTCTAAAAATGACGCAAATGCTAAATGAAATTAAAAAACACATCATCACATCCACTACAGGTGTCTAAGGATGGCTATTAACCCGGGCTCGAGGATCAAAGTTTAACAAAGCTTTTTGTTTTTATCCAAAATCCTATACAATTAGTAATAACAGTAGAAATGTTGCATTCTCCAAACAGATGACATCATAGCTCATCAACACATAATGGACGGTGATAGAGATTGGGAGTTATATTATCAAATAAAAAAATAGAAAAAAAAGGAAAATCCATGCATGAAAAGGAAAACTTTTCCGCTTATTTTATACCAAGGTCCATCTTTTTCTCACTTTTTTTTTAGCTTTGCCATCAGTCCGATGTTACTAACAACGTATTGTAATTTTTATTTTATTATTATTCTGATTTTTTGGGAGGTTCAATAACTTAGATATCAGACCGATCGAATTTTGAGCCGTCGAGTATTGGAATCATCAGACTGCCTATACTTTGCATTTTTCATTTTGTATAGACAGGTATAGTGTTTCCAACACTGAACCATGTTTAAAATATGTTAAAAAAAATTAGCTAGTCCGTTATCTTTGTCATTGGACACATAATTCAATCCATTAAGGAGGGATCAACAACATGGCACTATATAACCCTCATCGTAGAAATTATCACTAATATATCTTAATTTTAACCAAATTGGAAAAAAACCTCAAATTTTTCAAAATGACACCCACGCCTTTTTTTTTTTTCAATTTTTGCGATTTTTTGACGAAAATACCTTTTACCGTAGTCTTTGTATTGTAAAGGCATTGATAGAATTACGAAACTTTGAAGAAATACCTTGAAAATATATTACGCTACTTATAGTACCGTAATACCAATAACTTCAATTAGCATTATAGCACTTTAAGTACAGTAAAACTATGGAAGCCAACTATGAAAGCCAATTATGGAAGCCAATTACGATACTTTTAAGTACAATAAAAACCAAAACTCATTTTACTACCCTAAAAACTAACCCACGTTATAAGGCAACTTTTTTCTCTTTGTTATATTTATCTTTTTCATCTCTATTTTTTTATGTTTATCTCTTATTTCTCTCTCATTTTTTTAATATTTATTTCTTATTTCTCCCTAATTTTTCTTTATATCTTCTTTCTCTCTAAATCTTTTCTCTCCTAACAGGATACTTGGTCGTGTTCAAAGATTGTAGAAAGAAATAAGAGACAAGAAATAATATGAGAGAAAGAAAAGATAAATATGAAAAAGAATTAAAAAGAAAAAGAATTGATAAACATAAAAAGAATTAGAGATGAAATAGATAATATAAACAGAATGAGAAAAGGACGGCATTTTAAATGAAGTAAACATTTTTTCTATTTATCTATTTCATCTCTAATTTCTTTTATGTTGATCTATTCTTTTTATCGCTACACTTTTCTATTTATCTATTTCACCTCTAATTTCTTTTAGGTTTATCTATTTTTTTATCACTATAAAAAAAGGGTTTACAGCCTTTTAAATGCTCTATAACATAGAGATAGAAAGAATAGATCGACCTAAAAGAAATTAGAGAATAGAGATAGAAATAATAGATCAACATAAAAAAAATTAGGGATGGAATAGATAAATATAAAAATGGTTTATGCTATTTAAAATGCCGTAAAGGCTTTTCTCATTGTGTTTATACTTTATCTATTTCATCTCTAATTCTTATCAATTCTATCTCTTTCTAATTCTTTTTCATATTTATCTATTCTTTCTCTCTCATTCTTTTTTATCACTTCTTTCTCTCTCTACAATCTTACTCTACGAGCCAATTTGGACACGACCAAATATCCCAGGGAAAGATAAGATTTAGAGAGAAAAAAAAGAGATAAAAAAAAATTACAAAGAAAGAAGAGATAAATATTAAATAGAATAAGAGAGAGAAATAAGAGATAAACATAAAAAACAATAGAGATGACAGAGATAAATATAATAAAGAGAAAAAATTTTACGGCATTTCACGGGTTAGTTTTTACAACAGTAAAATGGGATTTAGTTTTTACGGTACTTTAATGCTAATTGAAGTTATTAAAATACCGCATAAAATGATATATATTAAAGTATTACGGTATTATAGTACTTACATTTAAGTTATTAAACTACCACATAAAACGATACCTATTAAAGTATTACGGTATTATGATACTTATATTTTCAAGGTATTATGGTATTCGAAGTATCGTAATTATATCAATGCCTTTACTATAGCAAGATTACCGTAAATGGCATTTTTGTCCAAAAAATTGCCAAAATTGGGAAAAAAGGTGTGCGTGAGGTTTTGGGATATTTAGGGTTTTTTTTTCAATTTCATTAAAATTAAGGTATATTGATAATAATTTCCCAAAAAAGAAATAAGGGCTAGATGATATTTGTATGTTTGTTAATATTAAATACTCTTGAATGCTGACAATATCAAATCGGTGCATATGCTACAAAAATTTCGATAGGGGGCTGCCCATTGTTCAGATATCTAGAGTATCAAACTCCACTATGAATCACAAAAATAAAATAAAAAGAGAATAAAATGTAGTCTCATGTTTGCAACATCGATATGGAATAAAATTAGACTAAAAAATTTGCAAAATTAACATAAAAATAAAATAAAAAATATGAGGTGGGCACCTTGTACAAATCTTACACATATATATCTTATCTCAAGAAATAATAGTTAAATTTAGGGAAATTATCGCAAATATACTTTAATTTAAGATTAATTGAAAAAAAAACCCAAACTTTTGTTTATCTCATCTACACCCTTTTTCCTCATTTTTTGCTTTTTTGAACCAAAATGACATTTACGGTAGTCTTACTACCATAATACATTTCATTTTATATGGTATTTAAAATACTATAGTAACTTCAAATAATATTATGCTACTTTAAGTACCATAACACTCTGAAGTCAATTGCGATACTTCAAGTACCAAAAAAACTAAAACCCATTAAACGGCAGTACCATAAAAATTAACCCATCTTATACTGCACTTAAAATGTTGTAAATTATGTCCTCATCATGTTTATATTTATTTCTTTCATCTCTAATTTTTCTCTCTAATTCTTTTTAATACTTATCTATTTTTTTCTCTCTAATTCTTTTTAATATTTATCTCATTTTCTCTCTCTAATTCTTTTTAATATTTATCTCTTTTTCTCTCCCTAATTTTTTTATCAATTCTTTCTCTCTCTACAATCTCATCATCATTTCCTTGGATAGATCATGTTCTCTATTTTGCATAGCCGAAATCAGCGTTTAATTACTCTATCTAAGGAAATAATGATGAGATTGTAGAGAGAAATAAGATAAAGAAAAGATAATTATTAAAAAGAATTAAATAGAGAAAGAATAGATAAATAAAAAAAATTAGAGATGAAAAGGATAAACATAATGAGAAAATGGTTTACCGCATTTTAAGTGTCGTATAACTTGGGTTAGTATTTAGGGTACTTAAAATGCCGTATAAGGGTTAGTTAAGTTTACAGTACTTTAAGTACCGTATAAAATGCCCTCAGTATTACCGTACTTTAGTACCGTATGAAATTCTTTAAGTATTATGGTGATACGACCACCGTGAAGGATATTTTTGTAAAAAAAAAAATGAGAAAAAAAGGTACTGACAAGATAAAAAAAGTTTGGGGTTTTTTTTCAATTAAGCTTAAATTAAAGTATATTTGTGATAATTTCTCTTAAATTTACCTTCAAGTATTTATTTAGATATCTCTCTGATTCTTACGTACTACCAAATTTTTAATTTTGTTACTTATTTTCTATTTTCATTTCCCTTGTTAGGTATATATTTTGTGAGATAAAGTTATTGAGCTGTTTTTTGGAAATTCATATTTGGATGGGAAGATTTACTAGAACTTAATTTTATTAAGATTTATTGAAGAATAACTTGAAAATTCTTGTCTTAACTTGAATCGAGCTAAGAATTTCTATTTAGGGAAGGTGTATCAAACTGATGAAAAAGGTCAAAAAAATAAAAAAATAAAAAAATAAAAATAAAACCTAGTCGGAGAACTCAATATTCACGAGCTTCCACTAAATGAAAGTGGAGAGAGATCAATTTTCTTTTAAAAGAATGTGAAGAAACTAATCTAATCTCTCTCTAATTTTTGTTTCTTTTCCATGAATCAATGAATATTTATCAATTTGAATGGAAATCTAAAACGTGTGATTTCATATTACAACCAAATTGCATTTTTTTTAAATAAGCCAAAAGTTAAAATCTATAAACTGCTAATTCTAAAAGTTTTACCAGATAAATTTGCAAAGTTTGGTCCTGATTTCTAGCTTTCTCAACTCAACCAAAGCGAGAAATTTTACATATCAGCAAAACCTTTCATTTTATTTCATTGAAAAAAATTTAAACGAAATAACAATAATTGATATGAGAAATTGAAAATTTCCCAGCTATTTCCAATCATAAAAAAACTTGTTATTTTATATGAGTGTTTAAAAAACTGACTCCACCAAGGTACTCGGCCCTGGCCAAGGCGATTTACTCAAGCGAGTCCGAGTAACTCACAGAAGTCTAGTGCATTTAAAAAAAAAAAAAATGAAGAAAAACATATAATCTGTATATTTAGTGCGAAGTGTTTTTTAACACCAAAATACGTGTCGCTATTTTTTATAAAGCTTCTATGGTAAAAAAAAAAATGACAAGTTTTTATAAAAAAGGTAAGCTCTACCAGGATTTTTACCTTGAATTTTTCTGAAATTAGCAAAACTTTGTATCTATTATGTTACATATCAGCAAAACTTTTCATTTTATCTCATCAGAAAAATTTTAAATGAAAAAAAATAATTGATATGAGAAATTAAAAATTTCTCAGCTATTTCCCATTACAAAAAACTTGTGATTTTATATTATCAGTAATTTTACCTTACATTGCATTTTTTTTTTTTGAAATAAGCAAAACTCTCTATCTATTATGTTACATATCATCAAAACTTTTCATTAGAAAATTTTTTAAACGAAATAAAAATACTTTCTCAGCTGTTTCCTATTACAAAAAAACTTTATGATTTCATATTTCACCTGGCAAGTGATTTTATCTCGGAACTAAATTGCATTTTTTTATGAAATAAGCCAAAATTACTATTATAAGTGATTTTATCTCGGAACTAAATTGCATTTTTTAATGAAATAAGCCAAAATTTCTATCTATTATGTAACCATTAATCTGCAAACCAATAAATCTGAAATAAACAAAAATTTCTAGCTATTATGTAATTATAAATCTGCAAATCAATAAATCTAAATATTCAAACCAATAAATCTGAAATAAGCCAAACTTTCTATATATTATGTAACTGTAAATATGCAAACCAATAAATCTAAAAGTTTGACTAATGTTCTTTTGAGCTATATTTCTATCACAAACAAACTTATCTAATTTCTTAACTAACAAAAAAATTCCAATTCCTATTTTATCGACGATGTAATTTATTTACTTTACAACCAAACTTATCTCAATTTCTATAAAATACACTATATTGTCGATAAAATAGGAATTACAATTTTTAACTAAAAATTGAGATTTGCTCATCGCTACCTAGCCGAATACCTAGTTGAGTGTTGTTCATTTGTTTCTCCACTCCCTGTTGAAATAAAAAAAAAAAAAGTTTAGTAAGCAATTTTACAAAGTCCCATAAAATTAGTTCCAATAGATAATCTAAATGTTATTTTCCAAAATAATCTATTTACATAAAGTTAGTACTTTTAAATATGAAAATATCATTGCTACAAAAATCAGAAGAGCTTAAAATCATTTATATACTAAATGAATCTTGAAGCAAGTTAATATCTCGTAGTACTGGAAAATCATTCCATTTTGCAACGTATAAAATCATACTATTTTTTTGAGTAAAAAAAAATTCATACTATTTTCTATGATTAACATTTTATATAGGGATTGTATGCCACAAGACCATTCACATTTGATACAAAAAGTTCAATTGAATTTCAGATACAACGGCTAAGGGTCATTGTGGTCTTTTTGTACCAAAGGTAGATGATCTTATTTTATGCGTTTGTAAGTATATGATGATCTATAATTCATAAACCTGGGAGATTAAAAGGTTGATATTAGAAGAAAAAAGTTCATATAAGGGCGAGCCTCTAAATAATCAAATTAAAACGCACTTTCAAGCATTCAGTACTTTGTTAACTTGAAAATTATGAGCAATGATTTCATTATAAGAAAATAATTTTTTTACCAAAAAGTAATGACATTTTAGTAAATGCATCCATCATAAATTATTCCAACATTAACCGTTGATGCATTTTATAAACAAACTATGTATCATGATCATCATTAGAGTCTTATGCCAATTATTTGGGTCTGAGTAAGAGGATGGCCCAATTAATCATCTTGACCTAGAGATGTATAGACATGAAGAAAAAAAGAATTTCAGAACCTAAAAATAATACATCTAGTAACAAGTTATATCGACTGTCTATTTTTAAGATTTTCAAGTAATTATAAATCTAATTGATATGTACTATTTTATTATTTTAAATTCAATAAGGATAAAAATAGATTTTCAAATCCATCGATTTGATGTGTATCACAACATTAAAGAAATTGTATTTTAGACTTTGTGCCCACACAATGACATATCCTCAACCACCTATTTTCAAAATCTAATAGCCAATAATGATTGTGACCTCCTTGTTTTAAAAATAAACCCACACAATGACACATCCTCAACCACTTATTTTCAAATGTAATGGTCAATAATGATTGTGACCTCTTTGTTTTAAAAGTAAAATAATACGATTCTATAAGTTTCCTTTTATTTTTAAACACATCCTCAGCCACCCATTTTCAAATCTAGTGGTCAATAATGATTTTGACATCCTTGTATTAAAAATAAAATAGTATAATTCTATATGTTTCTTTTATTTTTAAAGAAACTCATCACATAACTCTAGAAGACCGAGCGGCATCCCTCGGGCATAACCTTTAACAGAAAGGAATGAGCGACGGGCAAGGTTTACATACTCTTTTCCTTTTCCTTTTTCTTTTTTTCTTGAAAAGAGTTTGTATTAGGTGTCTAGTTTTTTTTTTTAAATTTTCCTCTTTTTCCTTGATGACCTTACTTTATACTATAAAAGTCGCACCTCAAAAACTCACCGAAAGAAATCTAAACCCTCCAGTTGATCCTTTAAGGCGCAAACCTTATACAAAGCCCTCGTTTTCTCTTTACGTAAGTGCTTATTTTTGCCCATTTCCATTTACCACAAAAAAAGAAAAAAAATAATAATAAAAGAAGAATATCTTTATGAAAAAGTATTCCCGTACACTGGTTTAAGATTTCACATGATTAGATAAACTTGATATATTTGATTTTCTATTTCTTAATCAAATATTGATTTGAATTTCAAGGTGTAGGTTTATTTTTATAAATAGGACTAAATATAAAAGTGATTAAGAATTATGTTAAATAAAAAAAATATTATTTTAATTTAATTATAAAATAAAAATAAGGCAAAATCCTAAATTTCAAACCAATATAAAAAAAAAAAAACTAAAAATTTAAAATAAAAAATAAAAATAAAAAAAATCATTTTTTGCCCTTGGATGAGGATGGTTCAATTTGAACCATTAAAAAGGTGTTCAGAGCATATGCGGACGAAATACCAACACCCTTGTTTCTTTTTTTATTCTTTTTTTTTAAAAAAAAAATGTTATGTATCCTTTTGTTCTTTAGACCTAAAAATGGTTTTTAAAGGAGTACAGTAAATGTTGGGGATCTATTACTTTTATCGTTCGTTCTATACAAAAAGCAAAGCCAATGTGAGAATGAGCAGCTTGCTCTATTGACAGATCCATATTCCCGTATGCTTACTCTTGTTATTAACATTAAAAAAGATAGCCTACAGTACTATTTGTTCTTTCATGGAGATAAGTAGTTTGAGATTTTCATCCTCGAGTTTTGTGAATACCCTCTCTTTCCTGGCTCCACGATATAGCAGAAAAAAGGTGTCGGGTTGTAGCAGAAATGTGCAGACGCCACAAAACTTTCGCTGATGATGAAGCAGCACAAAGGAGCTGTTCTTTTATTCTTTTTCTAACAGTAAAATTTCATTAATAAGGAGGCAAAACCTCTGAAGTACACTTACAAAGACGAAGGAGTAGAGAAAGAATCGCTACTTCCACTAAAGACCAACCAAAAACCCACCAACTATGGCTTAACTCTAAACCTTGAATGCCATACACTAACAAGAAGCTTAGATCCCAATTAACCACTTACAGCAGCAAGGGTTTAAGTTTCCTCTAACTCCTATTCCCTATCCCCGACTACTCACCACCACACATAAACTTCATCCCTTCACAATAAGTCCGAGAAGGCAAGGTAGACGAGGGTGGGAAGAGAAACCAAAAAAGGGGGAAATCAAGACCTAATAAGGCAAAGTGATAAATAAGAGTAATCATTCGTGAAACACCTCCTAAAAAAAGGAAAACCTAAAGAGAGCAAAACCTCCGCAACATGGCCTCAAAAAGGCCCAAGGCGTTAACCTCTAATGACCTGATACAAGGGCATTTCATGCACAAGAGAAAACTTAGAAGCCTAAGAAACCAACAACATCGCAATCCCAAAGGAAAGGATAAGCCCATTTTGGCGTAAGCAATCTTTGAGGAGGTTAAAGTCAAGGTACAAAGGAGGTGATCTAAAAGTGATCTAAAGACGGTAAAACCAGACTCTACATGTGCCATTGAGTGGCGTGTAGAGGACAGCCTCGACTCTCTCTCTGGGCATTTGCCCAGACTCCAGGTCACAAATTTTGCCTCATGTGTGACCTAAAATGTCTAAGCAAACAGACACCTAGAAGATAATAATTTCCAAAATTATTTGTATAGCCAACCCTAAATATTTGAGATCAGGTTTTGATGAATGATAATATCACTATTACTTACCCCCCTCACTATAAACATAACTGTCAGAACAATTGTCACTACCACTTGAAATGGAATCGATTTCACAACGAACATACCAACAAATTGAAAGACTCATTCATGTTGAGATTCTTAAGAATGAATGTGTCACTTGTATTGTTTTTTCAAAAATTAATGGATCTACCAACAAGTTGAAAACGAGCGTACTAAGATATAATCCATTGCATAATAGACAGGTGACACAAAATGAATTAAACGAACTTGGATAAATCGATGGGACAAGAAGAAAACTTATGACGCCATTGATTAAGTAAAAATAAGAGAAATGACAAGCCTTCACACTTCAGAAATGCTGATCACCCGCTTACATCACTTTGATCACAAACGGGCATCATTCAAAAAATCAGTCAATTGCATAAAATATCAGTCTTTCTCCGGCATGGGATCTCTTGGAAGCAAATCAAGAACCCAAAATACAACAGAAAGAGAGAGAGAGATCAGGAACAACCAAAACACTTCCTTACATTACCAAGGCAACGATCGAAAAACCCAGGGGGTGCAGTTGGAGGCTGAGGCTGAGGCTGAGGCTGCGGCATGTTTCTAGGGAGGTGCTTGTGAAAAGCCTTCACTGCACCTGCAACTCCATCCTCTGATGCCATTACCCTTGCCAATTCCTCTGCCCTTTCCTTCACCTACCCAATCA
>NW_006499920.1:3425869-3438234 GCF_000471905.2 Amborella trichopoda | reverse complement strand
TCGGTACCGGACCGGTACGGTACGGACAGATAGTATTCTCGTACGTACGGTAACCGGAACGAAGTAAGTACGTTGTCGTAGTTACTAACAACTACTATATATATATATATATATATATATATATATATATATATATTTTTTTTTTTTTTTTTTTTTTTTTCAATCCCAGAAATAGTACATCTTGCAATACATTATCTAGACCATCCATTTTCAAGATTTTCATGTTTATAGATCTACTTGATTTTAACCATTTTTGGAGTTTAAAATTTTATAAGTAGATATGGAAATAGATTTTGAGATAATCCTAAGAAATTTGGAATGTTTAAGGTTGCAACCTTATAGAAACCACACCCATATATATATATATACTAGAACCACTCAATTTGAAATTTGACAAACAAGAGTGAATGCAATTCTTGTACCAAAAGTAAATCGTCTCTTTGTATATTTCCCATATATAATACCACACTGATATTGCTCATGGGCCTAAAGGCCATCAACCATCTGATTTTAATCAGACATTTGGGAGTATATTTTGGTCTTTGAATTTTTAGTTTTATTTTTTTTCAAACCTGTTTTGAGCTGAAATTTGGAGGATGGGTGGGCCTCACCCATCGCACACCAGATTAAACTAAAAATAAACCACCATGGTTTCTCTAATCCAAGAGCCTAAAACATCCAGGTTCTTCGTCTCGAGAGGTAGATTTATCCAAGGACACCAAGGCTGATATTTCTGAAGGATCAACCATGGCCAAAGCATGTAAAAGCCATGAACCCACCTGGCCACCATGACAACCAATATCACCTTAAAGCTGCCAGAATGAACAGAATCAACATTCCGCGAAGGAGTATATACCACCAAACATTGTGGAAGACTACCCAAAGTCACGTCGAGAACCATACATATCAATTGAATACAAAAACCAGCTCACACCATTCCATCGGTACTCTCAACTTCACCAAACCAGCTACATGGCTGAATAAAAGCTTGGGCCAAACCAGTAAGGTCCTGCATATACCAATAACTTCTAACGACACTTTCCTGAACCTCATTATGTCCCACAAACAACACTAGAGCCCAAATCCCTTTCGAAACAAACAAACCTCACAAGCATACACTGCCACGCTGCATACAACTCAACCTATTACCAACTAACCCCTAAGTCCAGATCTACACACCCAGCTCACCAACCCAAAAAAGAAAACACAGCTTAGCCTCTCACAAAAGTAATCTCTTTCACATGGCTTAACTTCCATTATCACTAAGATTCCCTCGTCCTAGACAGAATAGGAGCTCCCAGATCTTGCGTTGGTTGGAAGTTTTAGACCCCCATGACATGATCTTTGAGAGATGAAAGTATGAGTCACAAAGACATGGAACACCATCCTGCCAGCCTCTTGTAAGTTTATTCAGGATGATGAAATTTTATTTCCCTAGCATCCCAAGAAAAAGCATGACAAACCCTCCATTCAGGAATTCATTCTTTCAACAGCCCTGCTGCATGTAAAACCTTGGTCCCTTGAGGTAGTTACAAACAAAAGGCCCCCATGACATCCCACTACATTAATGAAACTACTAAATCATCAAAGACAGGAAATGCTTGTGGAAATTTCCAATGGGAGGTACTTCACAAAACAAAAACTAGAATCCATCCACCGCCTTCGACACTCCTGAGCAGTGAACGAACCCAACTGGCCACCAAAGCGGGCAAGGAACTATGCGGGGTCCTATTCGGATGTCTACTAGGGCCGATGGAGCTCTTGGCCGAGGGTGGATAATGGCCCTCTGCCAAGTGCAAAAGTAGTCATTTTCTCCCATAAAAGGAGCTGAAAGGGTCAAGTCCAGCATGGGTAATTCTATTCGATACTTGAGTTTAATTTGTTGCATCCTAGACTTACGGTTTATGCATTCAAGATAGGTTTTAGAGGTTCTGTGCAATTGTCAGGTTTCGATGACAATTGAATCAGTAGGTGACAATGTCTTCTTCTAGTTCAAGTTGATCCAGGTTGGAAAAATGGATTTCGTCCCATTCCTAATAACAAGAATAAGGGGCGCATTAAGTATTCTCAAAATGAGGATGCTGACATTAATCGATTGAAGAAATATGCGGCCAGCATTAAAGGGGATATAGCCCTATGCACTCTAAGTGCTCGGGGATGTTAGGAGAGAGATGTTGGATCATTTACAGAGGGGCCAAAAGAAGAAAAAAGGCAAGGAAAGAACATGAAGTTATCGCAAGATTTATATATACCATTGGAGGTGAAGAAGATGATGTATATATGATAAGCAAGGGGGCTGTAGTTCTAGGCAAAGGCTGTTTGGGAATAAGAGGCCTCGAAAGAAAAGGGCCTATGGATTCTTATTCCCCCTGCCCCCCCTTCAATCCTAAGGTTACAGTTCAAGAAAAGATGCAAACCACCATTGAGACCCGCTAACTTGAGAAAAGATGCATACTACCATTGAGACCCGTTATAAGCAGGATGACAGGGATAGGGTGTCTTAGATGATATTACCAAATGAGTCTGTTATTCAATACCACTAACTTGAAGAGCTTCCATGTTATGTTGGAAGCAGTTGAGCAGTTTAGGCCTGGGTATAAAGTCTCTACAGCTTATGAGCTCAAGGGGCCCTTACTGAGAGAGGTGGGGCTCACAAATGAGTATCTTAAGACCCATTTCGATACAAGGGGCAAGAGTGAGGTCACCATAATGACAGATACATACTGATAAGACGACTAGAAAATTATGGACTTAAGTGGTGAATTATCTTATAGGGACAATATCTTTGAGGTCCATTGACATACATAAGAATCATGCTGTGAACTTCATTTTTGGTATAATAGATCAGTGTGTTGAGAAGGTGAGGGAGGCATAAGGGGCCCAAGTATTTACTAACATGGCTAAGGCCAATATGGCGGCTGCTAGAATGTTGCTGTGAAGAGGCCATACGTTGACCTGAGACTTCAAGAGATGAGTGTGGAGGGAATACTGAAAAAAGAAAGAAAAGTGACGGTTTTCAAATACAGCGGCACCAATGTCTTAGCCATGTACACACAAAATAGAGAGTTGGTAAGGTCAAGGGTAGAAAGGTTTCCTACTCCACATTTGTCTCTAAAATCTATTTTGGACCAAAAATAGATTGGAACCAAAGCAAATGGTCCAAGGATACAAATGAGAAAAAGATGTGTGACATTATACTAAAATCCCGATTTTTGGGGGGTTCGCTACTGCCGCTATCTTTTTAAGCCACTTGTTGAAAGTATTGCACCTTTTAGATAATGAGAAGGAACCAGCAATAGGACATATGTACGAGGCAGTGGATGTTGTAAAAAGAAGAGATGAAGAGGAAGTTGAGGAAAGAATAAAGTTGATATACCGCTATTTTGAATATTGTAAAAGATAAATGGAATCCACAGCTGGAGAGGTCCCTTTACCTGGACGGGTATTATCTTAACCCTGTTTGTTACTATACTGACAAGGATTAAGTTTACAGGTTGTTTCGTAAAAGCAAGTACCAGTACAATGGGAATATCAGTTCTGATGTGGATGTCCAAGAGCAAGCGTCATGAGACCTCGAGAAGTATCGATACTCAATGGGGATCCTTGGGACAGAGAGCAATAAGGCAAAGGATGAAAATGTATCTATATAAGATATAAGTTTGAAATTTAATTATTGATGTATATTTGTTATTAAATAACTAGTACTCTTTTAACTTCTAAGTTCTAACTTGATGTGGGCCAATCATTGAAAAAGTGCCAATTACTTGTAGATCTTAATGGATTTTGAACTTGACTCGTACCTCGTCGAGTTACAAGCCCAACTTCAACAATTGGAGATGGTAGTTTCTTAACTGACTCATTTGTCAATTTACTATTTGCCCTTGTCTCCTACTACCCCTAACTTGCATCATATATTTTCCAGTCGTAAATAAATAATATTGCTTTCATGCATTATCCAACACATACATATAAGAATAGAAATAAGCATGAGCAGACCTTGTTCCTGTTCAGTATAATCATAAACGAAGGGGACGTCATCGAATGTAATGAAATTGACCCCATTATTTGGAAGATACAGACAAAATGAGTGAGTATGATACTGGGGATGAACAAATATTCACAGGAGAGAACTTGAAATGGAGCCAAGTTCATGAGGTGGAAGAAACTGCATCGAGCTCTGTGCAGACTACTGGATCATAGTCAAAAGGAAGGGGAAGGAAAAGAGGCTGAAGAGAGTGAGAGAGGAGGCGGAGAAGGTAGACTTAGACGAGACAAGGGAAGAAGAAGAATATGAATGGGATGACTCTGATGTGGTGGTGGCAACAGGTCGGGTATGGGTCGGATTTAGTTGAACCTGGACCCGAATATTATATATTTACCCGTACCCGTACCCGGACCCGGACCAGTACCTGTACCCGATGGGTTTAAATTAAACATACCCGTACCCGTACCCGTACCCGACGGGTAATTTTGGACCCAAGACCCGGACCCGTACCCGACACTAGCCAGTAAAACAATTTAAAAATAGGTTGTGCCATTGCCTCAAGCACCCATTGCCTTTGCTTTTATAGATCTCAACTTACTCATTTCCTTGTATTCGCATCGAGGTGGGACTACGTTATAGACAGCCTCTCGCTTTTTATACTTGTTGGATGGAAAAGGTCCACTTTTGGTCTTTTGCATAGGCAATGCCCTATGCCCGTACACGTGGATCCAATAGCTAGAGCTCTCTTTTTTTGTCAAGCCTGCCTACCCCTTCCCCAAAGATTCCATTTTTTGAAAACCACCCCACGATTTTTTTTTTTTTGGGTCATACATGAGTGGGGTTAAAGAGAGAAAGAAAATCGTGGTTGCTTTGTGGCTTGAAAAGAACTTTTAGTCCCACATCCAAGGATTTAGAAAGATATTGTGATGGGGTTTGTTATAGAATGAGGGGTAAGTTTCTAAAGAAGAGAGAAACTTTGGGTCCCGGGTCGGGTATGGGGCGGGTCCACTAGTACCCAGACCCATACCCGAAAATGTTCAGGTCCATTAAGAAGGACCCGGAACCTACCTGCGGGTACAATTTTTGGACCCATACCCAGGCCCGTGTTGGGTATAACCGGCGGGTCCCAGGTCAGGTCTGGGTTCATTGCCAGCCCTACTCTGATGATGATGGTTAGCATCATCATCAGATTTAGGTTAATTTAATGGTGGTCATAGTGATGGACTTGTAGCTAATGATGATGAAACTCAAAACTCAAAATTTGAGTTCATTAAACTACATTTCTTATTCAAAGTTTTGTTCTTTTAAAGCTAACGAGGTTCAACCAAATGCACCCCCTGGTCAACTATGCATGGTGATCATCAGCCCATGTCAACCACCTATATCCTCCTCCACAAAGTACTCACTGCCTCAAATGGTAAACCCTAACACTCTTAAAAAACCACTAATATCCGAAAAATCGTCCACCCGGCCGCCTAATCGGAGTGGTCAAAACGCCTAGGCAAAATCTAGGTGGGGCACCTAGGCAGCTTGCATCTTAGCACCCTCCGAGGCGGCGTATTGCCCGCCTTAGTGGTATAGTCAAGGCAGCTGCCTAGGCACCGCCTCGAGGCAACTTGCCGAGGGCAGAAAATGCCCTCGGCCAAGGTCAATTTTGTACAATGTGTCATGTTTTGATATTCTTTTTTTTTTTTTTTTTGTAGAGAATTGATATTCTATTATTTTTGTTTTACTTTTTTGATAAATTAATAATTACATTATATACTTATATCTTAATTCTTATGTGAAGTTATATATGATTTTTTTTTTTAGATTGATATCATATACGTATTGTCTCATATTATGTGATTTTTGTTTCATATTATTTTATTTTATTTTCTTTCATATTATTTTATATGATTATAACATTATATGATTTTTTCTTTTTTTTTCTTTTTTAAGAGTTTTTTCTTTATAGTTAATCCTTTAATCTTGTGTATCTTACAGGTTTGTTGATCAAGTGATTTTGATTCACATTGATACTCCAATCAATTATTGTGTCTCTGTGACAATGACTTCTAGTGGATCATGTAGGTCAAATGATCAAGGTTGGAAGTATGGATCTTGTCCAAATCCCCTTGATAAGAATAGGGTGATGAGATCAAGAGAGGAGGATGAAGAGGAAGAAGCAGATTCAGAAGAGACGAAGAAGCAGATTCAGAAGAGACGAGGGATGACACGCAATACGTTGAGGAGGGCGATGTCTCTAATAATGAAGGTGTGGCATCATCATCATCATCAGATGCTCCTTTGGATCCACTTGAACACCCCGTGTGGTGATGCCATAGAGTTGTTTGGTTGACATTAGATAATTGGGGTGGTGACATGTCACATGTATTTGGTTTTTTGGTTTTTGGCTTTTCGTCTTGTTGCCTAAGCATTGTCTTGTTGCCTAAGCATTTTGATGTCTTACAATCTCTTTGAGTCTTTGTATATGTAAATCTGTTCTACAACTATAATATTATGTTGCTCTTTTTCACGAGGGGTTTGGGGCTCCAAAATTGTCCTAAAAACTCCCTAAGGCCTAAAACTCTGCCCTGAAAACTCCCTTTGTTCATTTTGTTTGGGGAAGGGTGGGGGGTTTCCCTAGGCGGCCAAGCCCCCAAAATGCCTAGGCGCCCGCCCGCGCTTTTTTGAAGATTGAAAACCACCTTTCTTGCCATATCCTAAACCACCCCCAAAAACTCCAACACCCACTCTTCGACGGCCATTGTACTGCATTGCCCTTCTTTCACCCATTACTGTCTGGATGATAGCCCCACTAAGGCAACAAGTACCATAGGCATATCCCAACCACTCCAAACCTTAACAAACCCAAACCCATCAAGACTATGCACAAAAAACCCAACTTAAAGCCCCGAGCCCCTAACCCAAGTCCATCCTTGTGGGTCCCAAAGGTGTCATCAAGCCCTACTTCCCACACCCACCTGACCAAACTCCCTCGATAGCGCTATTGGTCATCCCCTAGTAACCCAGGCCCCTCAAACCCGGATATAGCACCCCCAAAAAAAAATTAAAAAAAAAATAGAACACCCCCAAAAAAAATTATTTATCTTGCTCCTGGGAAGTCCCCAATGACCAAAAAAATCCAGACAAGAAGCCCAAAAAAAAGATTTTTCAGACTCAGAATCAACATATTTAATATCAAATTCTACCTATTTGTTGTCCTGAAGAAATTGAAAGAATCTCAAGGGTGGACAGCAACATTGAACAAATATTGCAAGTTATGGGGCTCTCATGTGAAGGTCCCACCAGGGAGATCAATAATGCATTCCAAGCAAATGCCATTAAAGATCATGCAATTCAAGATAAAATTACCAAAAAAAGGAAAAACTGCACAGAACTCAAGAACCTGGCTTGCAACATCACCTATAAGAAACAACCATGATCAAAACACTGACCATTTCCCCTCCTCAACAGCTTGAAGCCTTAGATGACCCTGCACTTCAACCTTTGAAAACCCCATATCAGATGAGGACAGTAGCATGGAATAAAAGGAGAATGGGTCGATCATGAAAATGATCTCATAAACAAAACAGGAACCTCCAAACCTAGCAAACTTCCAAGAAATTTGGAGAAGAACGGCTGCTTGGACCGCTGCTCCAGCAGAAGGCTTCTCTGGGGATATACGGACCATTTGGGACCCAACACATCTCACACAATCAGAATCCAGGGAAACGAATTCTTCGTCAAGATCATATGCACCCTTCACGGCAGTATATGGCCCAAACAGGCCAAATCTAAGAGAGGAATTTGGGAAGAATGCAACTAAATTAAACAGTGCTTCAGACATGTTTCCAACAACCATGATCAACCCAAACCATCTCCACAACACAAATTTTGAAACTCAGCAGATATCACTTAATTTTGTACTTGAATTTTGTATTGCCCCAAATCAAGGGCCTACACTCGATTCCTTAATGATGAAAGAATCTATGAAAATGCTACTAATCAGAAAAAAAAAAGAAAAAAGTGTAGTTACCTTGGGATCAAGCATGAAGCGTATAGCATCAACCAACTTCGGACAAGAAAATTGATCGACAGGGATTGGAGGGGGGCCTACACCTCTAGCATGGACACGTTCACCCCAAAAAGGTTGGTCCCCAAAGAAGGGTACAACTGTTGTTGGGCACTAGAAATTTCCAAAAGCACCAGAGTTATTTATGGCTTAGAGCACGATATGCGACCAGAATTTGCACCAAGAGAGTGAAATGGGAGGAGGGATCCCCAGTTGGGGGAGAGAGAGAGAGAGAGAGAGACTTACTGCAGCTTTGAGGCCAGCAGCTGTTGTTCCTGCACCACCATGATGCACCTAAGAAGCATAAACAACGGGAAAAACCATTTTATTTGAAATTTTGTTGATAAATTGCCTCATAAATGAACTGAGACACATCAAAAGATTTATGGAGAACAAACATAAAACAAGGAAAAATGAAAGAATAAAAGTATGCACTAAAGTCCTGTCTACCCAGCACCCAGATGCATCTGTATGGAACCCACATACACAGCACCTGTAAGAGCTTCCAAAGAAACTATTGCTTGTAATTTTAGAGCTTTCCTTTTGTGCTGTGCATCTTGCTTGAAAAAAGCGCATCTTGGTTATTTAACCTTCATCTTGTTATTCTTGATACAATTAGGGTAGGGCCTCTACCATTCAATATGTCGTACTGAACTCTGATACCATTGCATGGTTAAATAATAATGTGAATTCAGCAAAAAGTATGGCAGAAACATAATTTGGAGGCATAAACATGAAGGTTTCTCTTTCAAGTGATGCATAGCAAGAGCTTTTTGCCTTGAGAATGTGCTAATTTAATTACATATCCTTCAATTGTAAACCTAAGTTACCAGCATCCAAATTTTCGCAACCATGCTTCTGAAAGAGGAAGGTCGCATTCTTACCACAGCAGCACAATGCAAGAATAGCCAGTCGTGAGGACAATTATCCAGCAAATATACAAATTCCTTTTTTTCTGCCGCTGTCAAAGAGATTCAATTATATAGTTGATTTCCAGCAGAATAACAACATAAACAAAATTCCCAAAAATTGATAGTGCTGAAAGAATAAGAAAAAACTCACAATTCCCTAGCCCACCCCATCCCTTATTGATGATGCCTCTTTGCTCAGTAATTTCTAGTGCCTCCACAATTATTTGTGTCATCTTTTCTGGCTCTTGAACAGGCTTTTCAGTGTCACACATCAAAAATAATCACAAGAATTAGAAAGAAAGTCAAAGGCCCAGGAATATCAAGTTGAAAATACTGTGGCGAATCGTGGATTTTGGAAAGAAGTGGGGTTTTTTCTTTGAGATTTGGAGCATTTAAAAACTACAATTTTTGTTTTCTTTTCTTTTTTTTCCCCTTTTTTGTGTGTGCGAGTGTGTGTGTGTTGGTGGAGGTGGCATCTTCATGGTGGTGGCATCTTCAACTGGCAGGCACTCCAATCAGCTTCATATTTAGAAGACACTTGGATGATTTAAAAGATGCATAATGACCAATTCCTATATCTTCAGGGAAATACACCAAAAGGATAGGACATAATGACCAATTCCTATATCTTCAGGAAAATACACCAAAAGGATAAGACAAGGAAAGACAAAAGTAGCAGCAATCGCGCATGTGAATATGAAAGTTTAAACCTTCAAATAGTTTCCAGAGGATGCATATCCAATGATTTACACCGCATTCCTCTGGAAACTATTTGAAGTTCTAACCGCAAAATTTAGGAAAAAAGAACTCACAAGGCTGCCAAACCCAATATATATGGGTTTCTTATCTCCAGGGTCCCCAATAAATTTCTCAAGTGACTCTGGAGGTTTATAATTTGTAGCTAGATCGAGGAAGCAAAATCCAACGCAATCAACCTTGGGTCCCCAGTCTGCAAGTGATTCCACTAAATTTGTCAGCACAAATACAAGGTATTTCATAGAAGCAGAACAAATGTTAACTACTAAAAAATAAGTCCATTAAAAACTGAAAATTAGATCATATCAAATGTGCATGATGAGGAATCTAAATACTGACCTTTTGGTTTGGGGACAAGGTGAGGACTCCAGATATACCCAGTAGGTATATCTGAAGTACATCCTTGGGCACCACTAAGATATGTGACTGGCCGTAACTTAAGCTTCTTCTTCCGGAAATCATTTATCATATCACGGATACCCAACCAAATTAATGAGTCAACAATTTGATATGAGAGCTGCAAAAGAAACCCATTATGAAGGACATGAAGAAAATGATTCAGAATCTGAAGTGACAAAACAGAACTAGTAAGTTTTAAGCAATCAGAAGCAGAAAATCTGAGAAATAGGAAGTTTTTAAGCATTAAATTAGCTCACTCTATATCCAGCAGGTTGCTTGACACGTGAAAGAGGATGAGGAAATTCACTTGTAGGCCTATAGTTACAGAAAAGGCACCAAATCAAATATCGATTTTTTATTTTGATTAGCACATACATCAGATCCAAAGTTCCAAAACATGCAGATCATGTCCTCATTTTGAATATTTAAAAATTAAGAATAATCTCACCATCTAAAAGATACTAATTAAAGTTCTCAGTACCAACATAATAAGAACTCAACAAAATCTGTCAAAAAAAAAGAAAAAAAAAACATGAAAACAGCTGTAAGCACTAGTTTGGGGAGCGTAAAAAATCAGTAAGCTAGTAATTCAACTTACGTCCATGGCATAGTGAAAAAAATGTGTAGTGGTACTTTCAGAGCCTCAGCAACATGGGTATGACCTGAACAAAAAATTAGAAATGTTAGAACTTGGAAACAGGTTCTAGGCAGAGTTATTAGGGCGGCAGGTGCCACAACATGACATTTAAGGTTCCATTCCCACTAGGTCCCACGTTAACATTCAAAAAGAAAAAAAAAGGTCAGCAGTTGAATCAAGAAACTTCCACATATGTTCTGGTGCCAATATAGGATCATAAATGCACGACAAGGACCAAGGGTGGGTGGACCCTGGACAGGGCCGAATCAAGTCAGGTCTGGATCAAAACATAAACAAATAAAAATTATATATATGAAGCATAATATATATACATATAACACCAAGTTGTGCCGGCTGGTTAATTAGGGGCTAGACCTGGACAGGGCTGTCGGGTTTATTATACATATATATCAGTCGGGTCAGCCTGGTTAAGTAGGGTCTAGACCTGGACATGGCTGTAGGATCCAATACTTCTGGACCAGTACCTGAACTGCCAGGTCCAGAAATTCAACCTGAACACGGACAGGTTGAACAACCACCTGACCTGACTACCAGCCCTATGCATATAACACTAAACATATGAACTCACAAAGGAAAAGAATCAAAACCCACATATTGCTTATCAATAGACATGGAAAAGACACCCATTCAATAAATTGAAAATCATGTTATATTCACAGGGTGTCATTAATTCCAAGGAACATATATGGAACTAATAATTCGCTTCAATATATATAATCTGTCTATCCATACATTAACTAAGTTTTGGCAAATTACATCCAATATTAGATTATAAAGATGCAAGAAATTAAGTTAATCTGAAATTTGCAGAAGCTTCAACACAAATGAATGCATAACAGAAAACTCAAAAGGAACAGAGGGAAAAATAATGTCATTTAGGCTTACAGAAGCCATTACCATTTTGAACTTCATCCAGATGAAAGAGAAAGAAGAGCATATCATCTACAAAATTCTTCAAGAAGATAAAAGGCCAAACTGGGGTACATTTCAATGTTATATAGCAATCCAGAATACCAAACTTGTATAATCTATAAGAATATCTAAATTGGACTTGCCCAAGTTTCTCGGAACCAGCACACTGCCAGTTCTGGATAATACAAGTCTTAACCTTGTATACCTTGAGTTTAGCTCGAGTTTACCCAAGTCTTCAAAAAATACAGCCGGTGTTCTTTTAAAAAATGTGTTTGTTTTTCAAGAAGACACAAGTCACCTGACCCGGGCACTGCCCAGCTCCAAAGCCAGTTCTGTGTTTTTAGACTTAAAAGAACCAGTGATCTGACTCAGAATTGACTGAGTCCGATCTGAATGTGGGGGGTAACGATCCATTTTCAAACCCAAATCAGGAGATCTACCAGAAGTCCACCCTTTTTTCTGTAGCAAACTAGGCGATTAATTTACTAGAACTGGGAATTGTCCAATTTTTCAAAAACTTAGGTGATTTTTCCACTGGATTTTGGCTGTTTCTCCCACTTTTCCGCCTATTTTCACCATTTGATCCATTTCTCACTGGATTTAGTCCTTTCTCCCAGAAAAATCCAGATTACAATCTTCTTCATTGACCTACAAGATCATTTTGATACATCTCTCTCTCTCTCTCTC
>NW_006499920.1:3382851-3423190 GCF_000471905.2 Amborella trichopoda | reverse complement strand
ACGTTAACGTTAACGTTAACGTTAACGTTACGTTAACGTTAACGTAACGTTAACGTAACGTAACGTAACGTAACGTAAACGTAACGTAACGTAAACGTAAACGTAAACGTAAACGTAAACGTAACGTAACGTAACGTAACGAACGTAAGTAGAGAGAGAGAGAGAGAGAGAGAGAGAGAGAGAGAGAGAGAGAGAGAGTCTGCTAACTGCCCATCTGCTGGCGAACAAAATGTAGAACTCCAGAAGAGAAACTCAACATATTGCGAAGTAACTATATGACACACATCTCATGTAAAAAAATATCATTCAATGACTGAGGTCAAATATCAAAAATAAGCACAACCTCTATATTTGCCAATATTATCACCATCAGGCTGGCAGTTTATAACTGGATATTGGAGGTCGAGACTTTTAGTCAAAATGGTTTGCTCTGATAACTGAATCTAGTAGGTAGTTATAAGTTATGAGACCCTTGAAAACAGGGAAAGTCCATGAAAATTGAAGAAAATTAGAGTCTTCAAATTTGAGACATTGAAAGAAAATAGAGAAGGCAGTTATTGTCTAATCATTAAAAAAAAAAACTAACCATAGGCTGGAGGATTGGAAATTATTGCGTCTGCCTTAAAAGGAACACCAGAACTCCCATACGGCTCTCTGCATGCTGGTAACAAAGAATTTATGATTTCCTTTATTTGTTTTCTTTGGATAGGTATCTCAGAAGCTCCAGAAGGCAAGAACCCCTTATTCTTGACCATGTCTGCACATGTAAAAAAGAACGTGTCATGTCAGCTAGATCTAAACACGCGCCCACGAGCGAGTGCACACACACACACACCCAAATATTGGAGAGAGGGGAAGGAAAAAAAAATCACTCACCTGCCTTTCACAATTGTAATTGTGGGAAAATTGTGATGAAAGTAGCAGGACAATCACTTTTTTTTATCTTTTTTTTATCTTTTTTTTTCTTTTTTTAAATTATTATTTCATTGAGAATGGGTCAAAAACAGGGACATCTACATCATAGGGAAGAGGGGCCATGAGAGAGGTAAAGTGATGCTACTATAACAAGTAATCAATTTTGCAGCATACTTAATTGGATTATCCATTTCTCACTCATAGTGAACAAGAGAATATTCTCTTTTTTCAATAAGTTGGCAGACGGGGTAATTAATGACACTATAACCCGCCCCTGGTAATGAAAAAAAAAAACACACCCCCCAGATGCACCCAGTTCGAATCCCAAAGAAATTAGCTGAGTCAGGTCCTAGACCAATGACTACTTAAACATGTAAAATGTGTAATGCTGATACAGTAAACAATTTTTCCCTCTTTCCATGAGATGCAGATCTTCAGTTGAAGTATTGCATTTAAAGTATCTGTAACCTTAAGAGATAAAGAGAATATAGGACCAGATAAAAATATCTCTTTAGGAGGTTGTGAGGGAGAGGTGTGGTAAGATTGGGGAAAGAGGAACAGAGATCACATGATCTAGATAGAATAGAGGAAGACAGATTTTATATTTAGTAAATTAGAGAGATTGCATTTAAAATATTTGTAACCTTCAGAGATGAAGAGAATATAGGACCAGATAAAATACCTCTTTAGGAGGTTGTGAGAGAGATGTGTGGTACGATTGGGGAAAGAAGGAGAGAGATTACATGATCTAGATAGAATAGAGGAATAGAGATTCGATATTTAGTCAATTTTAGTTTTCAGAGAGAGAGAGAACAAGGGAAGACCAAGGTTGAGAGAGAGAGAGAGAGAGAGAGTTGAATTGGATTATGATTCTTAGAGATTTGGTCTGAGATTTTCTAGAGATTATTAGAATATTGTAGAATTGACTAAAAATATATGTTGCCAACAATTTTGCAATATCTCTCAGTCTAGCCTATATATAATCCTTGAAAACCTAGGCTATCTTGAACCCTCACTTTGTGGTCTCCCTAGGTGAACCTACCCTGAACTTTCCGTCTATAACATCGTCTTCTAGTTGAATTCCACATGTCCTACCTCGAAAACCTACACCAGCTTTAACTCTCTCTATGTGGTCTCCTTAGGTTACCTAACCTAAACTTTCTCCCATGCACACGTACACGCATGCACACGGACACACACATGCGTGTGCACGCACATGCACTCAAAAATCAACCTAAAGGAGAAGGTTAAGCTATTATAATTTCATTTGAATAATAACTGCAAAGTTCATTTTAACATTAAAAACATTAAAAAAAAAAAAAGACCAATCCAGAAAACAATTTTTTGTAGAAACCATTAATATCTCCTGATTTCATTAATTTCACAGATTACTCGAAATATAACTCCAAATTTAGCAGCTGCCTGCACAGAAAAGGGGTAAAACAAGATGATCCTATCAAATAGCATGAAAATATGAGCACCAAAGCCAAAGAAACGAACGAAGCTTCCTCCATAATTTTGAAATAAAAAAAGCCTTCCTTTTTTTGTGATCATTTTACAGCTAAAGAGTCCTGTAATCCACGATTCCACTGCCATACATGAGGGTACCTGAGGGCTGGTTCTTTGTCACACACCAAGCCCTGTGAAAGCATTTTCACACTTTCCATTTTCTGCTTATTTGTAACCTATAAGTTTGTCATTTTCCTATATTCCATGGCAAGAATGTCAATGAAATCATTTTCCTATATTCCATGGCAAGAATAGCAATGAAAACAGACAAGTGTGGATTACCCTCCTGCACTTTGTCAGCTTTCAACTTGAGAAGGTTGAGCACAATATTGCATCAAAGGGGAGTAGTGACTCTGGAAAAGGAGATAATTAAAAGGCTAGAGATAGCATGCAGGCGTTGGATGTAGACCGCAGGACGTGGGATGCCAAGAGAAACGAAGGTCCCTCTATTGGTCCTTGAAGACTCCAAAGTTTGCATACTGTATGCAGCACATCACCCATATAGTCTTCATTCATCAGCGCAACTTAATTTATGATTTTTTAATTTATAAATTTTTTTTGCCTTTAACTATACCATCCATATTCATTCTTGGAGCCTTCTTACAATCAGGGAGCATTTTTACGGCTTGATAATGTTAAGGCTAAGTTTGCCAGCACACCATTTTAGGAAACCTGATGTGTTGAGTATGGCGCTCTATTGAATAATTGGGGAATGGAGAAGCATTTTGAAGAGACTCACCATCGTAAAAGGTCTTAACAACACTTGCCTGCACCTCCTTACATTTTAATTTAATAATGACACCTTTCCAAATTCAGATTATATTACTAATAGTTTGATATAACTTATTGCTGAGTTCTTGATTAAAATGTTTTTTAGTAACACTGACGAGGCCAAAAATTTTCAACAAAAACAAAACAATATCATTCAGCCATCAGACACTTTCATGTGCATACCTTACTTTCACTAAAATGAAAGGATCAGCAAAAGCACTTACAACCCGCAAGAACTTTTGGATCTCCACCTAAAGGATAGAACTCCAAGCCAGCAGTCAAAACAAATTCCTCAAAATTTGAATGAGTCGCCAGTCTAACACGATGCCCATAAACCTGCGAAAGTAAATGTGTTAACACAATCTGCAAACTATTCTGACATAACATCTCATGGTTTCATCTTGAAGCAACAAGTGTTGTTCACAAATATTTAATACTCAATAGAGATGCAACATAAGCCACTAAAGAAATCATAATGCACACATTCCTTCCGAAATTAGATTTATTCCAGAGTCCTTGAACCGTTAAGCACACTAGCACACAAGCCCATAGGATGCAATAAACTGTAGTCAACACTGAACCATAGTCAAGACTTCAAAATATTCCACGAATATATGACAGAACCTATTTTAGGAGACCAACACCCAAAATAGAAAATATTTCAAATCGACCGAACCTAGAATGTACTGAGCAGAATTTAATAGAAAATACCACAAAAATAGAAGTACAGAACAAATTATAGAAAATGGTGTAAAACAGCCCAACGACACGGACCGTGTCACTAGGCCCAGCGACGCGACCCTCATCACTGCCGTTAAAATGGTCCAGTTTTAATCCGGATTGGTGCCTTTCCTGTTTTTGCTATAGAGCTATATTTGCCTTAGAGAAATTTATCCAGATACTCATAAGATGAACTATTTAGCATTTTGCCCAAATGCAACTATTCCAACTCATGATCATGAGTCTTTTGATGGGTAGTTTGAAATTAAATAAAAAGATTTGGCTATAATGTTAAATTGTTCCTCTCTAATGTGTATCTCGATAAACTTCCCTTTTCCTTATTAAAGGACCACTTCCCGTTCATTTTGGGGGATCTTTTGAGACTAAAAACCCTACTACCTTCCCCAAAACCCTAGCTTGTCAATCACAAACCCTAGGAGACTTCAAACCCTAGCCTTTGAAAACACAGTAGACCCTAGAGAAGAAAGCATCTTTTCTAGCCAATCAAAGCCCTAGATGTAAATTCCTGGGCACAACTCTTCCCTGGAGTTCATGAAAACTTATGGACCTGCAAATATCAAGGTGAATGAGGAAAAGACTCACATCTTTGTCTAATACAGGCCTCAACTCTGGGTGCCGCTTCCAGGTATTTTATTTCTTTTATTCTGTTGTTTATTTGTTTAATTTGTTATTTGCTTCCTCCATTTCTAAAACCCTTATAAATGATCATTCCTCTTGCTTTCCCCTCATTTCCAAAGGTTTCTATCAGTTTTACACATATCTAAGCTGGCCCTCTCAAACGCTTTGTGAAGAATAGGTATTCCAGGACTGATTTCTTCATAGATCATAATTTGACGGAACCCACTCTCAATTAATATTTTAAAATAACGAGTTTGGACACAAATCGAGATGGATAGACCTCGAGTCGATTTCCACGTCATATTTGCATGTAAACACATACTATGAAGACAAAGCAGCATAAAGAGCTATTTAGAATGGTTCCAGTTTACCGTATGATTTCTTGTTTATTTGATTCTCTATCCCAAATACAAGGGAGCTGATGAGAGAACATCATGTGGTGTTCATTCTACAGTATATAAGCACAAAAAAATTACATACTGCAACAACAATACACAATGCTCGTCACCATATGCCCAATATTCATATTACTTCAAATCAGTTGATGGAAAATGCTCGTCACCATATGCAAATAATTAGGACAAAAGGATCATTGGTCAAGGCCATCCTGACAAACACAATAAGTTTTCCATTTTTATTAGCCTTATTTACTGTTGCCATAAATACCCGATATATCAGAGCAATGTTTCCTGAGTTGAAGAACAAATAAATCATAGAGGAAATTCAATGTCTTAGGCTAATAACCTGCAAGCGTTTACCAATAGCAACGAATGGTTGTACATCTCCTTGGGTACCAACAATAAGCATCACAATCTGCAATGGCTGGATATCTTGCAGGTCGATCAACTCATCAGTTTCTTCATCCACAGCTCCAGTATGAGCTTCAGATCCATGATCAACATCATCATGTGGAAGATTTTCGGTAACTTCAAATTCTACAGTGCCGTCATTTTTCACAGTTGCCATTCTGGCCAACATTTTAAGCTGTGAATGTCAAGTTCAGAACACTGAGTTGCATGCACAAGTACACATAGAAAAGCATATGCAAATTACAATCTATCTTTTATCAAACCATAGATTAAAACTTTCTTCCTAAAAAACTAATAGGACTCTTATTCTTTCCAATGCAATTGAAAACTAACATATTGCTTACTCAAGAAAACAACCAAACATGAACTTAAAAAATAACATGCAATATAATCAAAATAAATCAAAATACGAAGGCAAATCAAACTTCTCGGGAAAATGGAATTTTTTCTTTTCTTTTTTTCTTTTCTTTTTTTCTTTTTTTCTTTTTTTTTGGGAGGGGGGAGGTTGCAGGCTGTTAATTTCAGCTATTACAGCAAGGTAGCAAACGGCTAGTAATGCACTACGGATGAGAACAACAAACAAGCAACTACAGATTTCTTTGTTGTTACTTATAATGAGATGCCACACCTTGCTGATATGAAGGAAAATAATTGTTTTTAAGCCAACTTTATTAAATGTTGCATCATATTTTTTTTTTCCAAAACAAAAAATGTTCTGTCATATCTGAAAAAGTGGAAGCTATTTGACCGATAAACGTCCCAAGAATGTTTAGCACTTAGCTCCGTGCATGTTGACTATCCTGACCACAGTGCCTTTTTTTTGGGGGGTACTTTTTATACTTTTCTCTCCCATGGTAAGACACATGCAATGCCGCAAATAAAACAAAAGAATCACAAACAAAAAATAAAAAATCATAATTATAACATTTGCAGGCGATAGCACTTTTTTTTTTTTCCAAACAAAGAGTAGCACGCTCGAACAAAGCAAATTTCCGAGCACTTTTTAACCTCGTGGAGTGTTACAAATGATGGCATTTAAGTCGATGCTCAAGTCTTAACAATAGGCCACTCATCAATAGAGAGAAATGACAATGAATGGTTTTGAAAAATAGAAACATCTGGGCATTAGTGCCCTTTGCCATATCAAGGACTGTGCCATTGGTGTAAAACTGTACAGTCTGACACTTGTAGTTTGATGGAAAGCATACTTAGGCAATATAGGAATGACCCTATGGAGAAAATGAAACTAATATTTTTTGAGTAAGAGCATGAATAACATATGTAGGGTCATGGGCATATCAATTATAAATGCTGAGAATGCATCTGCACCATCCAGTAAATGCAACTGGACATTATTTAAAACTGCAGTGCAATTACAATAATGATATCACAACTGAACTAAGAATAGAACATTACCATTGATAGTATAGTTACTGATGTGAACAACTGAATAGATATCAAGAAACGGTTGATTATGCACATAATGCATGCCTGTAAAGACATAGAATGGACCAAGGACCATGAGAGCCCCATGTGCTATTTATGCATTCCTTGTGTGTCGAATTTTAGTGTATAATGCATTAAAAAGTAGGACAGGCCTTACTCAAACTAAAAAAGAGTAGATCCACCATCTAGGTTTATTTTGAATTTCCAAACAGAAAAAAATTCATATAGCCACTTCGTGAGTCTGGAAATAAGCTTAAGAATAGTAAACACGGAATATTTGTCATGAATCCGACAAATAGTTCATTAGAAAATTATTTAATCTAGCATTTCATTTTTCAGTAGTACAAATAACATAAATCTTTAGCTGTGGTTTTCGCATTCACATATTTTGCACTGAAATTTCTAAATGTGGAATTTCAACTTTAAGTTCACCTTATGTTTTCAGGAAATATAAGAATTTCACATAAGGACCTTAATAAAAAGATAGAAATTGAGTTAAGAAAGCAAACTAATTAGATCTTCTATCCTTTATAATGAACCACATGCATTTCAAAGAGAGGTATATTGAGAGAAAGACACAACAGAATCAAAATGGCTTCAATATCATGGACCTGAGCAACAAGTGAATAGCCAATCAATAGGCTCCAATATAACTCAAAGACTACATATGGTTGTTTTTTATCATTCTACCATTAAGCCAATGGTGGAAGGTATTGAAGATGTTGAAGGAAACCGTGCAGCTGCCCCAACTCCAACGCTCCGCTAAACACCGAAAGAAGACAAGAAAGGGAACTAAGTGAGATTTATGGGAGTTTTTTCTTTTAAGTTTTGCTTCTACTAGCTAACAGATCGGTAACAGATTATGATTACTCATTGTTAATAGTTTACTTTCCATTTCAGCAAAGGGAGTTGACGACTGAAGATAATGAAGAAAAATCCAAGGGTATAGATAGTACAAGATATAGTTCAAAAGGCTAGATGATTACTAATAACAGCAAATTGGTAGTGATCATCATGTAAAGGAAGAGGGCTACATGAGCAATAGTTATGACAGTAGGAAGTCTCATAAGGGTCGTTAAAGCGCCTTACTTTTGCCTTTTTAAGATCTGTACAGGTGGTTCAAGAACTTATGCATCTGCACAGTAAACAAAACACTATACAACAATACTTGTAGCCATAAACAAGGTAAAATAAAGCTAAAACAGATATTTATCTATAATTTGAATTTATTTATTTTATTTTTTATTTTTTGTCATGTTTCCCTGTTTTCTCAAGAATGTGGTGACTTTAGGTTATAATTCCTGAATGCCAATCCACTGACTTTAGGTTATAATTCATTGACCTTTGCTCCCAGAATCAACTTTGACAAGCTTTGGTTCCACCATCTCCTGTATCAGGAAGGATTAAAGAGTGATATTGATGATATGTGTTTCTTTTTCTTGTTTTTTTCTTCTTGCCCTCTTTTTGTTTTTTTTAACTTTGTTTTCCTTTTCTTTTTTTCTTTCGTTTTTTTTTGTGTTTTTTGGTGGGGTTTTAACTATCAAACTGCTTCTCTATGTCACTCTTCAGCTCATGGCTCAACCCTCTACCAATTCGACATATCTGATTACAAGTAATATGCACTTGCTTCACAGGTCCCATTAAAACGTTATACAAATATCATGAAATTGATAGCAAAGAATGAAAATATGACTATATCTCTCTTTAGACTATGCGATTATATATTAGACTTAGCGAAATGAGTAAATTCTTTATATGATATTTACAATTTAACAAATAAAATTTTATATAACAAATTAACATCAAGATAATATTATTGAGATAACTGTTATAATTATAATTTTGTATAATATTCATTATTGTTGTGTAATTGTTATCATTATTATTATCATCATTATCATCATCATCATATAATTATGAATTCATAGTTATATAACGTAATTATAATATTTAATTAGGATTATACTTATTTGCGCAGTTGTTACAATATTTAGTGTCATTAATAGTATTTTTCACCCATGATTTTTAATTTTATAATAATTACTAATACCAATAATAATTATAATAAAAAAAATTAATTATAACGATCTAAACAATCATTAATAAAGTATGGGGGAGCACGATTGAAAATGTATACCCTCACATTTTGCCTCTTAGAGTCACAATAGATATAAAAAGTCACTCCTGATAAACGGTTGTAGCCCATATGTAAGTGAAGAGTCACCATATATAAAGGGTGTACCCATATGTACTAATAATTAATTAGTGAAGAGTCAAAATAGATATGAATAAAAGGGTGTATCCCATAAGTCATTAGTGAAGAGTCACTATTGTGACTCCTAGAATTATATGGTGGTTGTCTTTTGAGAAAGGGAAACAAAAATTATATATTGAAAATTAGGGGGACAAAATCAGAATTAAGAAGGACAAATGTCGCAAAAACAAGGGGCTCCCTTATATATCATGACAGACACTAAAATCTATCATCCAGATTTTCTGCAAATGGAGATTCTAAGCAACCCACCTTCACAAGTTCAACACATCAAAGACACGGTCCAAGTCTCGCAGTCCATGACGAAACCTGATTTTCTTTGATTTCATATGGCATAGGCTACAACACTATTGATGGCTAGGAATATGTCTGTCTGAGTTGGTTCTACCTATCAATGTTCTAATGTTATTAGATGGGCTCAAAATGAAGCATCAGTCCCTCGCCATTTGATCTTTGTTGAGATACTTAACATTTATGCATTCAAGGGAATGCACAATGTACATGTCCTTCACATTCAAAAAATGTACATGTCCTTCACATTCAAAAAATGTACATGTCCTTAGTGAGGCTAATGAGGGCACAGACTCAATAGCTAATAGTGGGCTCAAAGAAAGTATCTTTGTAGGTGTTACATACTATAGCAGAAGTTGATCCGTTAACACCCCGAGACTTTTGGTTCTTTGTTTTTCTCCATGTACGCACTAGATCATAACTCTAGCTACATACTAGATCATAAGTTGTTGTCTGGACACCCACCGTTGCTAGATCATAAGTTTTTCCAATATTACATGTAAAAGGATCCCTAGCCACCTAGAAACCCGCCTCTGAATTTTTTAACACTAACGTACAAACATATGTGCGAGGCACTCTCGTGCCGTCTCACTCGACTCAACAAAAGCTCGATCGTGGTTCTCTTTCTCCATCTCTCAAGCTAGGTCCCTCCCACCTGAACCAGGGCTGAGGCTAGGCGAGTAGGCGCGTGCTATACAGACACCAGTCAGCCTAGCTGACAGGACTACTTGACATCGGGGACGAGGTAGAAGGCATAGCAGGGACGAGGTAGAAGGCATAGCAGGTTACACAAAAACACAAGCGCGCACGTGTACACACATTCAAGTTCCTGCATGGAATTTCCTTAAGTAGGCAGCTCTTTTGCAAAGAACAACAATAAACCATATCCCCAATGCTACGCTTTTCATTGGATGATCTATACTTTGAGATCTTGGTTTACATTTATCCCAAGGTTTCAAACGGAAAGGTCATGGTGGAGTCCTAAAAACAAGAATCCACAAAAACCACATGACCTTGTCTCCTACATGGCAGAGTTTAAACCCACACAAACGTCCTAAAACCATGACCTTAATCCAAAAAAATGGTTTTCCAACTATGATCTGAACATAGTAGTGAGCTTTTATACTATAATAGATTTCAGCAAGTGCATGCAATTAGCACATGAAAACTATGACATTGAATTTCTTATCATTCTCTCCAATTGGCTTCACATTGGGCTCCATATGCAGAATATTTACTATGTTGTATCAAAGTGAGATTCTAGGCTACGAGGAAATATATCTAGGTTCTAGAAACTTAACTGCAGAATTTATTAAAAATTTCCCACATGAATGTCAACTAACGCATCATCCATCAGTTTGTTACTTTCTGGAGGAAAACATTTACCACCTACACATACACCACTTAGTGGTTCAAATTCGTTCTACCAGAAAGCATCATGGTGTCCTAACCAGAACTCAGCATAAGCAAATGTTAAAAGAAGTTCAGTAAATACAAAGGCTTCATGAGAAAGGTGGAAAATGACATAAAGCATGTAACAAGAAATGTAAATTGGAAAAGCATTACATAACAGAACAAATAGCATACAAGAGCACAGAAGAATTACAAACCTGCTTTTTTGCAGGGATCTTTGGATCAAATATTTGAGCGTTTTGATCACCACAAGCAGTACAATGTCTCCGTCTCTCACTCTTAGATCTTGTCTGCTCCTCAGGCAACTCAGCCTGTGCACCAGATGTTGACTCACCAAGCATAGTTTTTGCTCTCAACAAACTGCAGTCTGACATTCAAAACAGGAAAAGTACAATGCTTACTTAAACCATGTAATGCGAAAATGTAAGTCAACTTGTTCTTGAAAACTTTTATATATGACTAAGTAATGCTCGACAACACCAGATCGTTCATTCATCGCTAATAGAAACAAAATTCAAAGAAAACAAGAAAGTGTATATTACATCATTGTATTACCATTATATATACAATGAAATAACCACCACAAGAAGTGTGGGGCATAATTATTTTCTCAAATAGTTTCTCTCTCTCTCTAAAAATTTCTATATGGCATCAGAGAAAATATCTATCTTCTCAACCCTCCACCTTGAGGCCGTTCCTCTACCCTTAAGCCATTGCTGCTTGGGATGCAATCCATAAAGCACAGTCTATTGAGGATAAATTCAAAGGGATATTGATTGAAACAATCACATTGTGCCTTCATCTCTAAAGGTTAGTCGCTGCTCTCACCTAGCTTGTGTCTTCAAGTCTCTCAATTACTAATCCATTCCACTCATACCATCTCATGCCATCCATCCCATCCAAACCCCTAATATCTAACCCATACTCTCTTATTTAATTCAAACTCATCACCTTTTCTTTCTTTCTTTCTTTTTTGGTGTTGTTTGCTAAGCCTTTTCCTCTCACGCCCCAATTTCTCCTTATTAAATCCATCTTTCCTTAAACCTTCCTAAAACTCCATCTTAATACCCATCACCTAAGTTTTTCCTTTACTCTATCTTAACAACCCCCACACAGCTATACGGACTCCTCCAAACCTCTTGCAAAGTCTTTCTATGTTTCTCTCTTTTGCAAAGCATTATCCCCTAGCCGTCCTCCATCTCATGACCTCCCACTATTTTCAATCATTTAACCCTCACGTCCTCTTCGACAAGTAATCAAGCCCTCGCATCTTCTTCCGTTCAAGCACACTCTCTCTCTCTACAAAAAAAAAAAACCATCCATATATCTCCGGATTCCACCTTTGCTCAAATGGATATCTCATCCACAATATCCAAGTATCCATATCCCTCCACTCTTAATGTGGGAAACTTTGTGTCTATTAAGTTGACACAGAACAACTATTTATTATGGGAAACTCAAATGCTCTCTCTCATTGAGAGTTAGGAACTTTTTGGATTCATTAATGGTGTTTGCCCTACACCAACTCAAAACATTTGCTCTCCTGATGGTAAGAGTGACATCAAAAACCCAGATTACAAATCATAGCTAAAGTCTGACCGGCTTCTTAAAGCCTGGATCACAAAAACATTGGCAGAAGAATGTCTCAGCCTTGTTATTGGCCTTAAGACTTTTACAAATAATTGGAAATGCCTGAAGAATGCCTATGTAGGTATTTCTCAAGCTAGGGAGTTCCAACTTACCCAGCAACTCCAACTCTGCAAGAAAGGGAATTCAACCCTATCAAAATACATACACAAATTCAAAAGTATTTGTGATGATTTGGCGGCTATTGGAAAACCTGTACCATATGAAAGTAAGGTTTTTTGGCTCCTTAATGGACTTGGTTCAAAATACGAGTTTTTCTACCATTAGGTTTAAGCCTCTGATTCCTTCATATTCTGAAATCATACCTCTTCTTCAAAGCCATGAGATTAGAAATCAACCCTATGTCTGTGAAGAACACTCAGATCCAAATCAAAATATGGCCTTTATTGGACAACAAAAAATTTTTGGACCCCAAAGAGGTAACCCAAATTACAGAGGTAGAGGGATGAACAACTTTGGTGGTTGACATTTCTTCAATTCTCGAGGACGTGGATTTGCTCACACTAGCCAGATCAGTAATGTGGGTTGTAGGGTACCCCAGAAAAATCAAGAAAGTGGTAGTACACTTTCTATGCGATACATGGATCAAGGCTTCCAACAAGATTTCCAAATACAACAGCCAGCTCAAACACCTCGAAAAAATTGTCAAATTTGAGGGAAACTTAGACATACTGCATTGAAGTGCCGGCATCGATTCAACCACACATACCAAGCAAAAGATATTCCTCAGGCCCTTGCTGCAATGACTATAGCTGATTTACCAGACTCATAATGGTTCCCAGACACAGGTGCCTCGACTCATATGACAGGAGATCCAGGTAAGTTGCAAAATCTTCGTCCCTATAGAGGCACAGATAGAGTTATGGTTGGGAATGGTGAACAATTAATTATTTCACATGTCAATGATACAAATATTGCCATTGAGCTTAGAAAATTCAATGTTTCTAATGTTCTTTTGGTGCCTAAAATGAAAAAGAAATTTATTTGTTAGTCAATTTACGACAGATTTTCCTTGTATTTTTGAGTTCTCATCAAATAGTTTTCTGATTAAGGAAATGAGCATAGGAAGAACTCTGGCCAGCGGAAGTAGAAAGGGAAGACTATATGTACTTTAGGAAGTGAAACAACCTTTATTTTTTAATAGGAATAAAAGAACATCGAAAGAAGTGTGGCATCAACGTCTTGGACATCCTCAAAATAAAGTTATTCGTTACTTAGAATCTAAACAGTTGATTAATATTGATGCATGGAAAAAATCTCATTCTTTTTGTGCTAGTTTTTAGATGGAAAAATGTTGTAAGCTTCCTTTCAGTGGTGTTAATGAAACCTCTACTGAACCTCTATTTAAGATTCATTCAAATTTATGGAGCCCTGCTCCAATTTTGTCTAATTAGAGTTATCGATTTTATGCGATAGTTATTGATGATTATACTTGTTTTACTTAGATTTATCCTTTGAAACGGAAAATCTGAATTGTTCGCTGCATATATGAAATGTCATCGTATGGTTGAAAGGAGGTTTGATAAAAGAATTTGAGTTTTTCAATGTGATGGAGGTGGTGAATTTGCTAAAAAAGAATTTATTACTCATCTCAGTGACAATAGAATCATGAGACAACTTTCATGTCCAGGAACCCTTGAGCAAAAAGGAATAGCTGAAAGGAAACATAAAAATATTGTAGAATTGGGCCTTACAATGATGTTTCATGGAATTCCTAAAAGTGTTTGGGTTGAAGCCTTTCATACTGCAGTATTTGTGATCAATAGAATTCCCTCCAATTTGAAAATGGATTCCCCATACTCATTATTGTTTGGACGCTTACTAGACTACTCCTCACTTCGAGTATTTAGTAGTCGGTGTTTTCAATATCTTGACTATGCTACAAACAAATTTAGTACCCATTCGCTTCCATGTGTATTCTGCGGCTATAGTATCCAGCATAAGAGCTACATATGTCTACATCCACCCACAGAACAAGTCTATATCTCTAGACATGTTGTATTTGATGAAAATATATATCCTTAGACTAACCCCAACTCTTTGTTTGATAGTACTCAAGTTCAGGGGGAGCTGTCCACATATATAGAATGGTCAATGTGTTATCAGCCAGACATACTGAGTCCTTCCTCTTCTGATTCATCACCTCCACATGAACCACCCATACAGGACGCCCTTGATGTATTTGGTCCCTCCGGTCCTTCTTTGCTTATCACCGATGATAGCTCTCTAACTTCTCTTATAGAGGAAGATGTCACCACTGCAAAACCAATCCAAGATGTCCAGGATGAAGCAACACACAATCATGGTGATGAAAATGTTGCCATTCAAGAAACCAACCAATCTAATTTTTTACCAGCCTCTAAGCATCCTCACCATCACATGGTCACAAGATCTCAAGATGGTACTCAAAGACCTCGGGTTCAGGTTCTCCCATCCATGGCAGTAATCTCAAGTGCTCATACTTTTGAAGCTATCCGTTCTGAACCTAAAACCATTAAGTCTGCCTTGGGTCATCCAGGTTGGCATCATGCAATGGAAGAGAAAATTGAAGCCCTACATGTTAACTCAACTTGGGAGCTAGTTCCACCTCTTCTAGGTACGAATATTGTTGGTTGTCATTGGGTCTATAAGACTAAATTAAAGTCTAATGGTAGTCTAGAGAGTCTTAAGGCCATACTAGTTGCTAAAAGGATACAATCAGGTTGTTGGAATTAATTTCTCTGAAACATTCAGTCCTGTTATTAAGCCTGCTAGTATTCGGATTGTGCTCAGCATAGCTATTGTGCGCCACTGGCCTATCAAACAGCTTGATGTGAAAAATGTTTCCCTGCATGGCTTTCTTAAGGAACCTGTATTTATGGAACAAACTCCAGGATTTGTAAGCTAAAAATATCCAAATCATGTCTGCAAATTAAAAAGAGTTTTATATTGTCTCAAGCAAGCACCACAAGCCTGGTTTGATCGATTTAGTGCCTAATTATTATCATTGGGGTTTTATTGTAGCATAGCCGATTCATATCGATTTGTTTATCGCACTACTCAAGACACTATTATCCTTCTCCTTTATGTTGATGGTATTATTGTTACTGGTGATAATTCAGATCTTTTATAATGGTTCATTTCCCAACTTGGAAGGGACTTTGCTATGAAAGATCTTGGACCTCTTCGCTACTTTCTTAGCATAGGGGTATCTTATTTTTCAGGCGGACTTTTTCTATCGCAAAGCAAATTTGCCCAAGATCTTCTTGATCGCGCTCAGATGCTCGGTGCCAAACCTATTTCAACACCAATGGCAATGAAGAATAATATTCATGAGAATTTTGATCCATTCCTTGATCCATCCCTTTATCGGAGTATTGTTGGTGCACTTCAATACATTACCATAACACAACATGGCCTGACCTTTGTCATAGTGTTAATACAGTGTGTCAGTTTATGCATGCCCCTAGAATTGCACATTTTCAGACAGTGAAGTGGATTCTTCGTTATCTCAGTGGTACACAGTCATGCGGTATAAGAATATTATCTTATAGTTATACCGTCATGCGGTATAAGAATCTCATTTGATAGTTCCCTTGAGGTATATGTTTTCTCTGATGCAGACTGGGCTGGGTATCTAAACACTCGCCATTCAACCACTGGTTTCTGCACTTATCTTGATTCCAACTGCATATCTTGGAGTGCTAAGAAACAATCGACTGTGGCTCATTCAAGTGTTGAAGCGGAATACCAACCTATGGCATCCACTGCTGCATAATTGACATGGCTTTCTTTTATTTTTCGAGATCTTTGCTTCAGACTCAGGTGTCAAATGCCTCCTCAGCCGAGTTTGAGGGGGAGTAATAGAAACAAAATTCAAAGAAAATAGGAAAGTGTATTGCTCTTTCCTTTGAGAGGTGAATGTAACAAAATAGGAAGGCGTATATTGCATGTAACAATGGAGGAAAATTGTCTATCACATCATTGTATTACCAGTATATAGACAATGAAAGAACCACCACAAGAAGTGTGGAGCATAATTATTTTCTCCAGGAATTCCTCTCTCTAAAAATTTCTTTAATTGCGACATTCCAAATTCGGAAAAGGAACTTTTTATGTATTATACTGCCATGGTTGATTGCTAGTAGCAACAAAACCAACTATATTTGAGCTCTAATATTAAAAAAAAGATATTGTGAGCAACATATAAAGGAAAAGATATATCAGATAAATGTTAATAACCTTAAGTTTCAGTTTATTTTATCAGTTATATTGATTGGTATTCCAACTTCAAAATGAATCATTAAAAATGGCAGATTCAGACAAGTAAAGGTCAAACACTGTAGATCACTACCCATTTGGTGATAAAGATAAGGACCAGATAATAAATATGTATATTCTCACTAAATCACTGGGTCAAGGTTGTTTGAGTGGAGGATGGTGAACATTTGAGGCCATAAAGAAATCATTGGCTTTATGCTGCAAACAACCTTTAATGGCTACAAGACAGATCCAGACCAATAAAATAATTAAGATGTCAAAGATCTTCCATCTAAATTGATGATGAAGAAGCTTCTTACTAAGGTACGAATTCCATTGGCAGTAACAATCATATCATCCACAGAGTAAAAGAGTCATATTAATAGAGGCACACAATAGAAAACGGGGGCAGAGTCGAGAGAACTCCTATAATACCCCAAATGATCACATTGCAATGCTATTGCTAAGCTGGCAAAAGCTTGATTGAGCCCACAAAAGAGTATTATGGAGCCGACACATAGTAGGAAAGATGGGATGTAAACTCTCTTTATTTGTTTCATCTAAACTTCTTTCAAATTTCCATAGAAGATGACGTCAGAACACCCATTTAACATGATGGTCATTCATCTAACAAAGCAATGGGAAACAAGACAAATCATGGAGACTTCGAACTACAGAGATGGACTTTGCATCTTAACCAAGACAATAAGCCTTCAGAAAACCTCACGCAAATTACAGCCAAAGTTGTCACTTCCACTACTAGACAGCATATTCATATTATAATGTAGACCATGCAAATCTCCTCTCTATAAATGGTTAAATATTTATGCCACACTGTCCTTGAGTCTCGTCTTATTTTGTGGATGACCAATGGCTTCTATGAATACATGCTTACTTCACACAGAGCGGGGTGCAACAAACTTTGTCCACGTCGACTGCCAAAGCAGTGCGCAGGCCTGCAGTGCTTCTCTTACATATGCAATAAATGTAGAAGGTGGAACATTGATTGTTACCTCGTCCTTGGAACTCTCAGAGGAACAAGACACGGCTTCAATGGATAAATATTTTTCTTCACAAAAGTCAGTGTGCCAAAGCACAGTGCAGGGTTTTCTTTCATTTCAAATGAGATAGTAGATAAACTCAGATGGGAACCCTCTCTGGATTCAGGACTCTGCAGGTCCTCCACAGCAATCTCCTTCCAATGCTCCCACACTCCTTTCTTTTCCTATTCAGTCTCCCATGGCATGGATTGTTCATTTGTCTAGTCAAAATTCTCGTAAGTTAAGTTTCACCAGTAATAACCTCCCCTGTTTAGTCTTTTGCCTCAACTCATAGTTTTAATGTTCCTTGGTCATTTTTAATGCAACTTCACGTGCCCCAACCAAATATGTTATTACCAAAACATAAAAGATAAATAAATAAAAAAATGACAAAAATGGTATGGATTGAAAAGACGAAGGTGAGATTTAGCAATGGATCTTATCGAAGTTGATGTCCCAAAAGCAACTGGTTCATTCATTAATAAAATTGCACCAAACTTACTGAACTACTAAAGCCTGTTGTCAGTTCATTACTGATAAGGGTCACATAAAGATACATCTGTACATCAAATTCCCGCAAGAATATATCATTGCCCCCTTAGTGAAAGCCATAAAAATGGGCCAACACTTCAAGTTTAGTGAAATGGTAACTTATTCATTTAAAGGGCCTGTATGACAGGCAGCATTTTTCTTTTTAATTAATTATATAATGAGGATTTTTAAAAATGAGTTCACCTAACTTGTGGGTTTCGTAAACAGTACCGTAATCATTTTTCTTTTTTGTATACTGATCCATTCAAAGGATACTTTAGCAGTCTGCCTCTTTGCATTCGCAAATTAAGACCCGTGTTGATACATCAACTATTTTTCTCATCATTTTTTTATCTTTTGGACATCAAGTTACCTCTTTTTTTTCTTTTTTGCTACTGACTATATGTAGGTGAAAGCATAAGGGTCCAGAACCAATATGAAGTACACAGTAGGGAAAAGCATAAAGGGTCCAGAACCAATACACAATAGAAACACAAGCACTTAATAAACAATGGAACCTCATTCGCGGAAAGCAAAAAAAAATAAGGGAAAATCTCAGGGAATAAATATAAATGCGGCTACAGGAAACTAGAAGACAACCAAAAATTAGCATTCAGGATTATTTTCATTACCAAATCCAGCAAATAATAAATGAACCAAGCAAGCCAATGAATAAATCCACAAAGAATGCCTCATAATCAACCAATTCAACTGAATAACTAATTCAAACTTGCACGCCAATAACATAAAAAACTAACCAGAAACATTTTTCCCAGACTCACTAGAGCTTCCTTCCTTTTGCAATTCATCTCCAATTCCACACGTTTCACGTCCTACCATAGAGTTACTCAAATCCTCCACCAAAACACAATCGCTCTCAGTATCACTAGGGGGAAAAATCGCAAATTTCTGGACTTTAACTGAATCAGGCAAACCAGCTGCTCGGTCCACGCAAGAAACTGCACCTTCCTGCTCTAAAACTGCCTCAGAATCGAATCTCTCTATGCCAATTTCACCATTATTTTCCAGATCCGAGTTCTCTAAGGCCCTGTCGCCATGGTCATGTTTGGAGGAAGCAGGAGGGTCAGGGTTGGTGCCCGGCTCATCACTAGGCATCAGAGGGGGGGCGGGGCTAGCAAGGGGCTGATGCCCTAGAATTTCGGTTTTGGAGCCGTTCATTTCTGCAATTTTTCGGTCAGGTCATCGTATAAATGAGAAAGGGGGTCACTTCAAAGATAGAGAGAGAGAGAGAGAGAGAGAGAGAGAGAGATGGATAAAGAGAGAGGTAAGTTTCCTACACAGTAGAAATTGCAGAGAGAGAGAGAGACGAAAGTTAGAGAGAGAGGACAGGAAGCTAAGAGAGCGGTTTTCTTTAAGAGAGAACGGAGAGTCGGAAAACGAAAGACTTTTCCGGTGGGGAAGGTTAGAGAGAGATTAAGAGAAGCTTGCTGAAGAGAGAGAGAAGGGATGGAGACGCTTAAGAGGGAGAGGTGTGCTTTGGGAGAGAAAGAGGAAGGGGGTAGTGTGTTTTTTTAGAGAGAGAAAGTAGAGAGAGACGGAGAGAGGTGGGAATTGAATTTGTTTGTATTATGCAGAGGGAGGGGTGGGTTCAGAGGGAGGGAGGTAGGAGGGAACGGCGTGCATCGTAAGTTTGTAACTGCAGGCAGCAACAAGTGTCCGTGCGTGTCTCTTCTTTCTCGGCGATCTACGGCCCGGTTTTGCTGGCCCACTAACTCAGACGTACTCTTTGCCTAAATATGGCAAGAGGAGTGAGAGCATTGGACAGTAGAACACTTCGCCTAAATATAGGAAGAGAGAGGGGGGAGCCTTCTTAGAGAGAGTGTGATAAATTGTATGCGACATTACTTAGAAAAATACCCCAAAATTACACATGCAATTACCCCCCAACATCATTTTTTCTCACACTCTTTTCTCTATAAATATGTAACTACTTTTTTTTACTTTTACTTTACCCACGTCTCTCTCCACTATCCGACCGAAATAAGGGGCTCAGCCACTATGTAAGTGCGGTCCTAGCGCTCCGCACTGTGTAAAACTCGGTCCGACGGTAAAGCTCTGGTACTATGTGAAGTACGGTTCGACAGTAGTGCTCCAGTACAGTGTAACGTGCGGTCCGGCAATTGAATAGGGTGGTCTTGTATTTGTGCACTTCAGCAATGTGATGGTGCGCTCCGGCAATGTGCTATTAGAGTCCAAAAGCCAACGTCAAATTTGTCCACAATGATTTTTGTGTACGGGAATGGCATTTCCATCGAAAGATATGAACTTTTTCCCTTATTTGTATAGAACACTGGTTTTGGGAAAAAAAAAATGAGAGGAGAAATTAGGTTGGGGTAAGTTGCATAGAAAGTGTGGTTTTGGGAGTTCTTTTTAATTTTTTCTAAATGCTATGATCCCTGAGATAAAGAAGGAAGCCCCATTTTCAAAATTTTCATATGCTTATAGATGTACTTATTTTGAGTTTAGAATTTTATAATTAAATATAAAAATAGATTTTAAAATAATTTTTAAAAAAAATTACACCAAAATTACATATTATAATGCAATTTGAATGTGCGCCTTAATTGGATTGCTTAAAGTTGCAACCTTATAAATACCACACCCTTTAATAAATATTAACTTTGTATTTTGCAATTAGCATTTCTCCCAAGGGAGACACGTTAGAGAATTTTCAGAAGTTATTCCCGTATTCATGGTTGGATAATTTTTTTTTTAAAAAAAATTATATACTACATGCATGTTTTTTTGTCTGATATTTTTATTTCAAGTTGACCCTTAATGCCGGAAATTGAATATCCAAAGCCACATTTTGAACTTTCATTATCTTTAGTTGTACTTTTTTAACTTATTCAAATAAATCCACTTCTGATATTGAAAATGCAGTCACTCTTGACTTCGATTTTTTAATATCCAAAACTACATTCTAATTAAGACTTTTATGCAAACATCCAAAGTCACATTCAATATCTTTAGTTGTGCTTTTTTAACTTATTCAAATAAATCCACTGACATTGGAAATCCAGTCGCTCCTAACTTCGATTTTTTAATATCCAAAACTACATTCTAATTAAGACTTGTATGCAACTTTGAATATTTAAAATTTGAAGTCAATAATAATTTCAAGTTTTCAAGGTCAGCATTATCATCACATTATTTTTTCAATTATTTGAAGTTGGATACACAAATCCCGGAATGTCGTTTTGCTCTATTAAGGGCCACCTTGTAAGGCCATAAATCTTTATATTTTATCTCACTACTACCAACTATGTCATTTTGGCTTTAGCTCTTGCCTTTTTTGAGCTTTCTACTGGAACCAACTTGCACTTCTTAACAAGTATTGTACTGGGTCTCCGTTATATATGACCAGCTCACTTAAGTCTATCTTCTCTCATCTTATGATATATTGGAGCCACATCTAAGTTCTCTCGAATATGTTTATTTTGATTTATATCTTCTCTTACCTTGCTACTCATACATGTCAATATCCTCATCTCAGCTATACTCATCCTATGAATAAGTTATTTCTTGACCGTCCAACATTTTATCCCATGAAGCAAAGCTAGGTATACTCATCCTATGGGTATGAATTTTTTTTTTACTTTTTTTTGTTCCCAGTTTACTGTATAGATTATTATATACTTTAAATTTAGCCTTACGTACTATTTGTTCAGTGTTTTTTTAGCATTTTATATTCTACTAAGTTTTGATCATATCTATTACGTTGGTAAGTTTTACGATGATCGTTTTCCGTAAATAGCCTTTTGTTATGAGTTTTAATATTTAAGTTTTATGAAGATGGTTTACACTTTGCTTCAAGAGCACTCAATCATTTTTTCCCTTGGTTTTCTCAAAACGTCCAAAATGGTCTTGTTCTTGGTAATATTGAAATTTTTGGAAAACTTGTTCTACTTTTTCGTACTTGGAAAGCTAATAAAGGTCTCGCATATTTTCTATATATGCTAAAATCACATATTTTCATGTTACTTTCATTCTCAAACTTGTTCCCGTTTGAACATTGATGTCCAAACTATAGCCGTTTTTTTTTTGTTAAGCTAAAAACTGGTTCAAACATTTAATGTCCGAATAGTGGGACATTTTAGTGCGAGGCAAGTTTTGTCGCTCAATTTATAAACCCTCCCCAACTCTTTTTTAATTAGGAGATTGGTTGGGATATTGGATTCTAAACTCGTAGTCCCCTTAAAAAACATGAGTAATAAGGTTCGAACATTTGATATCCAAATCCACTATTATAAGTTGGAATATTTTTAGGACATGAAAATTCCGGGATGTGGAGGCTTAACTTAAGTGACATTTAAGAGACTAAGAAGTCATAATTATTATTATTTTTTTCTAAAAATAATCGTATGAATAAGATTATTCTTAGGTGGAATACAAATTTTGAAATCAAAAGAACCTTTCCTAACTAGCTCTTTCATGAATTGGTACAAATGTCTAATATCTAAACTGACCCACTTTGTTTTTTAAATAAGGTATAGGTTTGGACATCTACTTTGTTTTTAAATATTTTGGACATTTAAAGTCCAAGCTTGTCTCCCACTAAAATTGAATTTGCATCTCCTTTAAAAAAAAATTTGGGACTCGCCGTTGGAAACAACTATTTAATAAGGGAAATGCCCTAAGGTGAAGGAGACAGCATTCAAGGCTGCTCCTGTCCTAAGAAAAACTTATCTTTATTAAATTTAAGATGGTTATCTATCTTTTTTCTTTTTCCTTTTTTTTAAGCATTACTATTGTTCTCCATTTCATATATCAATTCAAAAGTCTCTCTACTTGCCCTTCTCCTCTCTCACTCTCTTTGTGTAGAGAGACAAGTGGGGGGACATGCTTTTCGGTTTTTGCTTTCCATCACACTTTGAACAGATGCAAGGCAATCAATAAGCAGATTCTCTAGGTTTGCTTCGTGCCTTTGCTAGAGAGACATGGAAAAGGAAAAAAAAAAGAATATAACATAAAATAAAGAAAAGAGGTCCTCCAAGACTCATTTCAATAGAGAAAGGTCCCCCCTATTTGCAAGCCATCCCTTCAAAATGCATGTGGAGAGAGAGTAAAGCTTGGGAATCTGGTTGTACAAAACCTGTCACATAGTTGTAGACCTACACGCAAAAAGAAGGCCCTTTGATCTCACTCATATACAACCTGTCACACATTTGTCGTCCTGCACTCCTAGGAAGGTTGGTTTTAACGAATAGAAAAACTTATGGTCATGGCTGAAAGTAAAGTATTTTAGATTTTTTGTTTTTTAGCTTTAACTTTTATTTATGCCTATTTTTTTTATATTTTCCCAAAATGCCCATAATTCAGAGTGTTTAAGGTCTGAACTCTGAAGTGATAAAACAGTCCTTGGCTTCGGATTTGAAAACTCAAAAGGAAAGAGTAACTTTAAAAGAATATGGACCCGGTTTCTATGCGGCCAAGCCCACATATGTGGAAATGCGAGCCTCTTAATAAATTTATTTTTGAGATGGATTTTAAGACTTAAATTTTAAAGAAATGTAATATTTAACATGGAGAACATGAATATGAATAAATAAATAAATTTCAAAATCTAAAAATAATAATTATGGTAAGAAAATATTTGGACCGTTAGTTTCCACTGATTTTAGATGGAACACCTACTTGCATCCATTTTTAAGATGGATGCTTTACACTTTGTGGACCGCATATGTAGAAATGCGGTTCAGCCCGCATGAAACAATTTTCCAAAGAATATTGAGAAAGTGTCAACTTCAAAATTTCAAGGTTCAAAGTCAAAGCTTGTCAAAATGATTTTTGACCTTCAAGATGGAGAATCATTTCGACCAATGTTTGAGTAGTCGAGCCAGCCAACTTGGACTTACCCGACGATCCCCGAGTAGGGTGTCCAACTCTATCTAAACAATAATAAATTTATTTTACAATAAATTCTAAAAAAATTTAAAATAAGAAATTTATTTACAATATGTTTTTTATGTTTTCTATCTTTCTAGCAAATATTGCAAAGTTGTTTTGGCTATGAATACTTATTGTTACATTTTCAAAAAAAAAAAATACTTATTGTTACATTTTCTCTTCTTTTTAATTATTTCTAAAATACCCTTGGTCATAAAATTGATTTTTTCAAAATCTATTTTTTCTCTACTTTCTTAACCGCATGTAGGTGTTTTTTTTTTGTGATTTTATTTTAAACATTTTTTATATATTTTGGGATTGTTTTTATTTTTTAATATTTCTTTAATTTGCCAAAACTCAGCCCAACTTCAAGCTAAGTTAGTCAGACTTGAGCCGAGTGGCACATTCCAACACTAATTTCAACAAAATTTGACTTCAGAACATGAAGGTCCCAATTAAAAAATTAAGGAGAGATAAATTAGGACCTTAAAAATTCAAGATGATTTTGACAAAACTAAATTCCGAAATATGAAGGTCCAAAGTCCCAGTAAACAAATTTATTTCTATTACCCGAAAATCTTTGCCACTTCAAGACCATAAGGTCCAAAGGAGTATAAATTAATGTAAAAGAGCAAAGCAGTTTTGATATTAAGAGAATTGTGCAGTTTATAAATTAATGTAAAGGAGCAAAATAGCTTTGATATTAAAAGAATGGTGCGGTTTATAAATTAATGTAAAAGAGCAAATCAGTTTTGATATTAAAAGAAGAGCAAAGCAATTGTAAGAAGGTTCATGGTCATGCAAGGGTGCTCATGTTCCTTTACATGAGCTTACTAAAGGTTCTTCTGTGAATATGGCCTCTCGACGCATCATGTTCTTAGGTGAATCTTCAAAGGGCTATGTTGGGGAGGATGTGAGGCCAGGTCATGGTCTTGTTGATATTCCTCAAAGGGCTCTGTTGGGGAGGATGTGAGGGAGGATGGTCTTATTGATAATCCTCTAACATCTAGTGCATCCTTCAAAGACAAAAGGTAAGGGGTTTGATTCTAAGTCTTTCAATTTTATTTTTCTTAATGTTCATGCCCATATTAATGGAGATAAGGAGGAGTTTCCCCCTTTGATGTCTGGATCTAAGAATAAGGAGGGGCCACTAGTGACCTCGAACTGCTGGGACTCGAGTAAACCCATGGATCTTATTTCCGGAGAAAAAGGGATTATGTGAAGATTGAACATGAGTTAATTAACTTGCTGTAAAAAGTGCGAGAACTATCTCATGAGCTATTCCTTGGGAAGTAGACAGGAATGGATGTATATGAAAGGGATGTTACAGAAGATGTGGAGGCTGAAAAATGACTTAGAAATTTTCTCACTTGGAGATGGGTTCTTGATTTTTCGATTCAAAACAAAGGAGGAAATGGAAATAGCAAGCACTAGTAACCCTTGGCTTTTAAACAAAAAGTGCTTGGTTCTTCTAGAATGGGACCCCTCAGTCCAACCGTCTATAAGCATTCGATAGACTGTTCCAGTTTGGATTAAATTGTCAGTTCTTCCTCTTATCTTCTGGAAGTCAGGGATTTTATTTCATATTGCGTCAAGTGTTGTAAAGCCCGTCTTTATGGACAAACCTACAAAATTGTGATCTAGGGCGGAACTAAGGATCTGTGTTGTAATGGATGTGAATAGACCATGCTTATCGAAGGTGTAGTTTGATATTTTAGGCAAGGAGTATTGTCAAAATATTGTTTACGAGTTTATACCAACCACTTGTTCGAAATGTAATAGCTTTGGCTCTATGTTGGATCATTGCCGTACATCTCTTGCTACAAGAGTTACATCAAAGGTCAAAGGTGTTAAAAGAAAGGTTAAAAATAATAGTGGCTCAACTATTGTGTTATCCTCCGGGGAGGAGGGATGGAGAGTTGTCAAGGGTAGAATGCAAATGATTTACAAAAAGGAGGAAGTTGTAACTGCTCCCAATATCTTTCAAGTCATAGCCGAAGAAAAAAGATGACATTGTCATGGATGCCCCTGATCGGGTTGCAAGGGATCACTCAAGCTTGTTACAAAGTGACGTAGCTCTGAATGGTGAGGCTTCGGTTACTATATGTGTCGAAGAGTCTCTCACAGATGTTAATGAGTTGCCTAAAGTTCAAATAGAGGGATTGGAATCTGATGGTTGTGATGGCAATGCCATTATAATTGATAACAGTTTGTGAGAGATTTTGGAAGTCCCTGAATTAGATTGTAATGATGAAGGTAGGAATTTTTCTAAACTATTGATGGTGAGTGCAGTTGTATGCAGGAAGGTGAGGCCGTAGGTAATATGGTTTATTTACCCAAGTGTTTTTCCCAAATTCTATACACAAGAGATAACATGGATTCAGTCGATACAATCACAGTTAATGTGGTAGCCAATGAGCAGAACAATGAGGGTAAAGAGTCCACGGTCTCAGTAGCATTAAAGCCTAGTATGCATTTGGTGGATGGAGCTCATAAGGTGCAAACAGGTTCAAGATCATACTCCTGGTAAGGGGTTAAATAAACCTCGAACTCGGTCTCAAGTTAAGGGACTTGCAGTAGTTATTGTGGCAAGAAGGGGGGTTCTCATAAGATACATCGCGTCCCAATGTCCACAGAAGAAATAAAAAAATTAATATATTATTATGTCTGTCGTAGCTTGGAATGTAAGGGGCTTTCGAGGCCTAGGTAGATTTTCTGATATTGTAACTTTAAAAAACCAGCAAAATATTGGTATTTAATTTCTTTTAGAGACCAAATTGCCTTCAGAGTTGAATCGGGTGTGCTAAAAATTTTGGGTTTTTATAATAACTTTGTTGCAAATGAGAGTAATGATAGATCCAGAATTTTGATACTTTGGAATCCATTGATATACTCCATCAATGTGCTCGATGTAAATGAACAAATGATAATAGTGGAAGCCACTAGAATTGGCAATGGCCGAGTGTCAGTGGTTTCGCGGGTTTATACTTTCAATCCAGTATCTTAGAGAGCTCAGTTGTGGAATCATATGAGGACTATGTGGGCTGCTATTTCCGAACCTTGGTTAATTATGGGGCACTTGAATACTTTATCGAATAACTCAGAAAAAATAGGAGGAACCAGTTCTTTACTGTTATACTCGGGAGTTTTTGCCCAAGTCATGACGGATTGTGCTTTATCTACCCTTGGGGTAGTCAGGGGATGGTTTTCTTGGTCGAATAGCCAAATCAGTAGGAGGTGCATAAGAAGAATATTATATCGTGTAATGGTAACCACTTATTTGGTTCTAGCATTTTCAAAATCTAAGGTAGAGCTTTTTCCCAAAGGTAACTCTGATCACTATCCACTATTGGTAACAGTTTCTGATGAGGAATCAGTCGGACCAAAGCCATTAACATTTTTTTGTGTGGAAAAAGCACTGACTTCATGAGCACGATCTTTGCATCATGTCAAGCGAGAGTTGGAGGCATGACTATGTACCGATTTCTTACTAAACTAAAGAGATTGAGAGCTGATCTGCGTACATGGAATAAGGAAGTATTTGGTCATGTTAATGAATCCATTGTAGCAGTCAAACATCAACTATCTTCTTTGCATGATACTCTATATGTTGATCCTTTGAATGAGGCACTGATGTGATAAGAGTAGGAAAGTACCCAGAGGCTTCAAATGCTTTTGGGGCACGAAGAAAGAATATGAAGACAGAAGTCTAGACAGAATTGACTTAAGGATGGGAATTCTAATATACTAAGTTTTTTCATCTATCCACTGTAGTTTAAAGAATAAATGATAGGATCATATCTCTGAAAGATCAGAATGGGAAGTTGTTAGCTAATGAGGCAGACATAGATAGGCATATGATCAATTTCTTTGAGAATTTGCTTGCTCAAGAAAGTGATATTGGCCCACTTCTAGCAGATCAATTTCCACCACCATGCTCAATAAGCTCAATAATCATAGATCGGTCGGCAAAATTGACTGAAGCAGTCACTACGGAGGAGATTAAAGCTACTATCTAGGACATGTGAAGCTTTTCAGTGCAATTTTATAAATTTGTTTAGGAGATCATCAATAAAGATCTTTATAGGGTCCTCAAGAATTTCTTCAGCAAAGGTAAGCTCCTATAGCAAACTAATTCCACTTTCATATGTCTGATTCCAAAAGTAGATTCCCCTTCTGTTATGAAAGATTTTAAGCTTATTGGTTTGTGTAATGTTCTATATAAAATTATCAACAAAATAATCTCAAACCGACAGAGAGTTGTTTTTGAAAAAATCATTGATACTAGGCAGGTTGCTTTCATGAAGGGAAGGTTAATTTCAGACAATATTCTAATGGAAAATGAGATCATGTCTCTTTGTCATAAGAATTCAACACAACAAAAAATGTTCTTGCAGATTGATCCGAGCAGTGTATATGGCAGGGTCTCCTGAAAGTTTATTGTCAATAGGTTACATGCTTTGGGTTTCTCATACCTCTTTATTTCATTGATTAATTTATCCATTTCGACTAATTTTTTTTCTGTTTTGAGAAATGGTTCGCCTAAAAGTTTTTTTAAAGAAAAAGAGGTCTAAGATAAGGAGATCCTCTGTCTCCTTACTTATTTCTACTAGTCAGGGACTTCTTTAGTAGATAAATAGATCAAGCTATATTGCAAGGATTGATACCTAGAGCCCTCCCCTATGGGTCCGATTATGGGGTGTCTCACTTATTCTATGCTGATGATGTCGTTGTATTCGGTGCGGTACCCTATGCCTCTGCCACTACTATAAAGGCAGTTATCACTACTTTTAAAAACACTATTGGTCAGATGTTAAATTATGCGAAAAGCAAGGCTTTCTTATTTGGGGTACAACAAGGTAATCAAGCACGGATTTTGATAGAGTTGTGGTTTAGTTAAGGCTATTTGCCGGTACGATATATGAGCATACCACTGTTTCATAGGAATCTACGACACAATTACTGTCAGAGCTTGGTTGGAAAGGTGATCGGTAAGATAGGTACATGGCAAGCCCTATACTTATCTTATGCATGACATCGTCAATTGCTTAAGTTAGTTTTTAGCATTTCTGCTATTTTTTGGATATTGTCATTTATCTTGCCAAGGAAAACTTGTGATACGATAGAGAGGCTTCATTGGAATTTCCTATGAGTAAGAGTTGCAGAAAATATGGCCATCCATCTTGTTAAATGGAGGATAGTATGCCTTCCTTGGGAGGAGGGTGGGCTTCAGGTGAGAGGTTTGATGGACTTCAATACTGATGAAGCTTGCCTGGAGGATTTTAGCAAATCCATATTCTTTGTTGCTCTTTTTTTTAAGCACAGATAATTTAGAATGTGTTTTATTTGGGAGTCTGTAGCTAAGATGGATTGTTCTCATGTATGGAAGGGAACTCAAGGACAATGTTCAGTGGAGCATTGGTAATGGGCAGATGGTGAATTTATTGATGGACTCATGGTTGTCAATACAGTCGATTCGGGATTCTCTAGATGATAATGGACATCTGGATTTGGGGGAACTTAGAGAGCAAAAGGTTTCTAATTTTATTCATGGTAACCCCAAATTGTGGGCATTGCCTTCATCGTCCTCCACTTTGTTGAACAATATATGAAGAGATGTGGAACGTCATATCCTTCCATTGCAACATAAGAAAGATTCATTGGTATGGATTCATTATGCTAGTGGAGCCTTTTCAATCAAAGAAGCATGGAACATTATTCGTTATAAAAGCTCACCTCAACCTGTATTTTGTGCTCTTTGGTCAGCCAAATGTCATCCATGGGCCAAGTGGTTCTCGTGGCTAGCTATGCACAAATCGACTATCGACTACATCCATATTTCAGTAGCGGGTATTCATATGGCTACTATCTGTCCTTTTAAATAATGAGGAAACCTATGTCATCTCTTGTTTCATTACACTTTCTCACATGGTGTTTGGCAGCCTTTAGCTTGGTGGTGTGGCAAGAGTTTTGTGCTTGGAGCTTCGAGCCAAGATACTCTTTGTAGTTGGTTTAGCCTTCATATTCAAATCAGAGGGTTTCTTAACATCTTAACGACTATCTTCTTCACGACAATCTAGTTTTTGTGGGACGAACAAAACAGAAGAATCTTTCAAACTAACGCATCAAAAGTGAGTAGATTGTCATTTCAATTAATTCACGTGTAAAGGCCATTACAAAAGTTAAAGAATGGGTCTTTCATCTATAAGAAAATGCAATTATTGACAATCTACAGATTAAGTGGCACCAGCTGAAGCCAAAATGCATGATCCCAGTTGCATGGTCACTTTCGGAAACTCGTTGTTATAAGATGAATATTGATGGTGTGGTCATGCGCAACCCTGGTTTGGCAGGTGGTGGCGTGGTCATAAGAAATTACGATGGTGGATTTGTGGTGACGTTTACTAAACACTTTGGTTTTGTATCCAATAATTTTGCAAAATTCTAAACTCTAGAAGAAGACATTCTTTTAGCTATTCAAAAGGGCTGCTTCCCGTTACAAATAGAGAGTGACTCATCTCTACTAGTAGATGCCATTAAAAATCAATGTCAGGCCCCTTGGAGATTGCAGAAGATAGTTAACAATTGTCATGCAAGGTTATCGCCTCACAGGTGGTCTATTGCTCATGTTTTTCGTGAGGTGAATATGATAGCTGATGCCCTCGCTAACAGATGATCGATTTATACATAAGACACAATTTGACGTAGTCATCCGCGTGACTTTCCCTCTCTTCTTTTATTACATGATTTGGGACAACTGCCTTATTATAGGGTTGTATAATAACGTATTATCTATTTTCTATTGATGAAAAAATCAGGTAGGAGGCCTTCTCCTCCAGTGACTTACCAAAAAAAAAGAAGAAGGGCGCTGTTTGTATAGAGCGGCTCTAAACAATCAAATTAGAGCCTACCTTAAAATAGTGTCAAGAAATGGGGTTTTAATAATGGAAATCTTTATGATAGCCTTAAAATATATTTTCATCTTTAATTATGAAGTTTTAAGCTTCAAAAATAGTGTAGATCGACAGATCTATGAAAACTTGAAAATTGACAGTAAAAAAATGCGTTACAAAAAACACTATTTTCAAAACTTGAAATCCATTTTTTTTATCATGTCCATGCATTTTGATGTCGAGATTATCAATTTGAGGATATTTGGGCATTAAAACAACCTCTTCTAGTGAAATTTTTGAGGTAGGCTCTAATTTGATTGTTTAGAGCCCTGACTCTATATAAACTTTTTCCTAAAAGGAATGTTAGGGATTTACAACTTTTCAACCTGTTTTCTCATGCTCATAAAGTTTCGCAAGTTTCCATGAGCGGTTGCCGAGTAGTTACGTGTTAGGTGTACGTGTCAACTGTTGTGGAGAGCATGTGGAAATAGTGGTGAACCCGGTCACTCACTCTTTTACATTTTGTGGTGAGCCAAAAAAGCCCAGGTTTGTTACTTGTAATTTTCTCAAGCCACCGAACCGACTTGAATCGGTCTATCCGGCACAAGATTTAATAAAGGCCAAGGTTTGAAAAAATGGATCGGCCACTTAAAAATTGTGTCAGATTGACGATTCGATTGGAGAATCAGGTGGAGTGGGTTTTGGAAAAAAAAAAATCAAAAAATAATTACAAATCTCTTAAAATAATATTTTTTGAGTGTTTTTTAAAAAATTGGGAGTGGTGCATTATGTATTTTATTATTTTGTAAAACTATGTGAATACTAAGATGTTATCTATTAACCATTAACTCATGTCACTAAAAAAAGAGAGGTTGTAATAATCAAATATATATAAATATAAAGTCCACAATTGAGCATACAATCACCAAAATACAACCTAATACCAAAAACAAAAGGTGGTGTTGTTCTTCATCTTCATCACATTGATGCATCTCATTGAATTCTCTTGACAATTCATTGAGTTGATTTATGTATTCCTCATAATCCTCAGTGCCAACCTGATTATACCCACGTCCTCTATGGTTGGAAAATTGTTGCTCTCCTTGCCCAAAATCCCTTAAGGCTTGTCCAATCCTCGTAATGGCCCCCACTCTCTTGCTATTGGATCTCCAGCTGTATATATTTTGGTTGGGATATGATTGCTTAGAATCATAATCTCTCTTATTTCCTCCCATACTCCGTTCACAATCTCCTTCAACAGGTGCAACACCGCCTACATCTCCAACAAATTTCTCAAATGTTGGTGGGGAACCAACTCCTGGTCATGCTCCTGCTCTTGCTCCCTGCTCATCAACATCTTGTCTTCACATGCCTCACCGATTACCTCGAGAAATGCTCTCTTACCCAACACTTGAGGTTTTGCCTCCACCAACCACCGATTGCATGTATCTATGATAAATATTATATCCAAGTTGTTTGGGTTGTAACCATCAATCTTCCTATCCAGATGTCGTCGGAGCTTCGAATTGTAATAAACAAAAGCTAGCTTATCAAGCCTCTCGAAAATCAGCCAATTCTTCTAGGAGTGTGTATTCATTAGAAGGTACTCTAGTTAAGCTAACATCCAATAGATGAATATGTATATGAGACCACCTTAATTAATATCCTCTTTAAGTGATGTGCATCTCCACCATGACAATTGTACCGTTCAGCTAAAATGAGATGTAAAGTGCGTCGTATGAAAGGGGAGAAATATTCAATAAAGAAAAATAGTGTAAAAGAAGACATAATTACATTTTACATTACCTGGATCCATCATACTTTGAGAAGCCATGGCAAGTAAACGAGTCTTCTGCTTCCTTATACATAGACATATGTGAAAGACATTATGCTTTAATGCTTTAATTATGCGTCATGTGCATTAATTCAATGTAATTTTTATAAGCTACAATAATCGTTAAATGATACCTCACTCAGTGCCGCTAATTGATATTTACAGTTCATCTCCAACCTCTCTATAATATATTTCACCCCCTCGATGACCTTGTTAGGAATAATAGGCACTGAGTAGAAACAACTGGGGTTGAAGTAAAAACCTATACAATACAAAGAAGAAGAAACCATTTAAATTGATATCGATGAAATATTTTAATCTAAACTTTCTAAGTATATAAATAGACATTTTACCTGCATAGTGGATCGAGCGGCATAGTTGATTTTTTCACACCCTGGTATGATATCAACCAATGTAGAGGGAAAACAACACTTCTCCCAAATAAGAAATCCCCATTGTGGATTTTTTGTCACAACCCATCAATCTTAATAATGTGACTAGATGAGCACTAGCAAAATTGATGTGGGAACACCTAGACTAGAATCTTGTATAAGAGATTATGGCCTCAATATTTCATCCCTCACGAGACTTTGTTCTATGCCCACTGTAGAGCACCAAAGTCTGTTATCTTAGAGAGAGAAAGAGAGAAAATGAGTAGAGAGAGAGGGAGAGTGCTCTATTCTCCAAATTCGTAGTGAGAATCGTGCACTACCGTGTGTCTCTAGAATAAGAAGAAGACTCATTATATAGAGCTCTAAGAGTCTGTGAATTTATTGTTTAAGTAGTTACATGCACCACCTCAATAGTCACCTATTACATGCACCGTCTTAATCTCGACGGCTCTGATTTGTTAAAAGCCGTCATGTCTTCAACAACTAGTGACCATTGGATTTCCCAAACGCGCTATGCTCGCAAAAAAAATTATTGAGCCTCGAGCGCAACCCATATAGGCAAGGGGGCCTTATGCGCCGATATGAGCGTACAAAACAAAAACCCACACCTTTTTTTAAGAATATAAGAATGAGAATGCCGACTCTTAAATACCACGCAATCCACACTCTCATCTTCAATGTAGGACTAAAAACCTACACCTTTATCTCTTTACAAAATAAAGCTTAGAAAAACCACACAAAACCTATATTATTTCGAAATACACACAAGTATTTTACAAAACCAAAATACCAACAGTATAATCTTCCCGAGTAGTACTTATCGTGCAAAAACGTATAGGAAATTGGAGACCCATCTCCTGCTGCATTGCTTGCATCGCATACCTATCTAGTACTGGGTATTTGGATTCATCTGAAACTCATGAACCCGGTCAAATAGTTCTTTGCATAGTGATTGTTCCCACCTCTCCCAAAAGCAAGGTATGTCCTTCAGAGGACGACAATTGACACGACACTATGAGCATTGTGGTTAAAGAGAAGGAAAGAGTTTTTATAGAGCCGAGGTTCTAAGCAATCAAATTGGAGCCCACCTCAAACATTTCACTAGAAGAGGCTGTTTTGATGTTAAAATATCTTCAAATTGATCATCTCGACATAAACATACATAGAACATGAGAATAACATGGATTTCAAGTTGTCAAAATTGTACATCTTGTAACGCCCTTTTGGACCGTCGGTTTTCAAGATTTTTAAGTTTTCATAGATCTGCTCGATCTACAATATTTTTGAAGCTTTAAATTTTATAATTTAAAATAAAAATTTATTTTAAGGCTATCACAAAGATTTCTTGTATTAAAACCACATTTTTTGACACTATTTGAAGGTGCGTTAATTTGTTTAGAGCATCGACTCTATACAAACCGCACCCTAAAGAGAAATAGGTGGGCCTTCCAATAAATCATAAGCTCAGTCTATGCAGTCAAATGAAAGATTATGGCAATAGTCAGTTGGATAGGAGGCGAAGGGGTGTTGAAGTTGTACTTAAATGGGAGCAGCCAATGGGCAAGAATAAGTTGAGTGCCACGGTTCGGCGACAGTTATGCCTTCCCCATTTCTTTCTTCTTTTTTTTTTTTTTTTAATGTTTTATGCATTCCTCTTTTCAGGACCATCAACACCATACTCCGCAAATGAGGCAGAATGCAAAGCAATTATGCAAAGATTGATGTTAATGTCAGATAAGACCATCTAGCAAATTGCCGAAGGACTCGAAAAATGTCATCAATTGATCCTATTATAGACGATATTGGAGATCATCAAAGGCAATAAATCTCCTTCAACTATGTTTATTCATTAGAATGCTCCATAGCGGACTAGCAAGCCGAGGACATCTCCCAGACAAAATTGTTAATTGTTAACTTATTTCGTATAGTCCTTGGAACAATTTTTTATAGCAATATGCACATGTACATCGATTTTCAGTGCTCAATAAATTCATGGCTAACCGTTAAAAGTAATCATACTGTGCCAAATACTTCATTTAATTTGCTGCCCCTATGGTGTATCATATAATACAAATCATGAATGACAGTTTTTTGATAAAGGGCACCAATAGGCGACTTTATGCCCATAATTTACCAATTGCTCAGAAATATTGTTTTAATACCTAACTATTTTCGATTTGGATGAAAATCAGTCAAAGTCGGAAACAGTTCTACGATGGTATGATTTCGAGCCCGGTTCATCCCTAAAACCCCTGTTCTACTTTTATTTTTTAAAGTTTATTTGATGTTTTCTTGTGTCCTTTCTAAATCCCCATCCCCATCCCATAAACTCAGATTCCAATTTTTATGTTATTTTATTATTTTAAAATATTTGTTCATATTACCAACTCGGATCGACTCAAACCCAATCAAAATCACTGATCCAATAATTCAACATAGATCTATGGGTGAACAATCTGCCTACATATATGGATTTTGAAGCACTGCTCAAACAAATGGTCAACAGTCACGTCTAAAAATGTTACAACTTGGGCTACTCATAATACGTATCTGATAACTAAGTGTGAAAATTAAGCACCCAAACACACTTTTAATTTGCCAAGCACTTGTCTCGGTGTGAAATGTTTTTCCCATTTTTGATGCAAGAGGTGCAATATTATGTACCCATTAAGGTTGAGAAACACAAAAATGGTTCTTTTAGTATTCAGGGCTTGTAGGCCCTTCTACATTCTTTGGATGTAGTTTCTATAAGGTTCCAATCTCAAACAATCCACCTCAAACAATCCAATCAGCGCACCGCCAAATTTTATCATAACATGTAATTTTGATGTAAAAAATTATTAAGATTATCTCAAAATTTATTTTCATATCTAATTATAAAATTTTAAACTTCAAAGTTAATTAAAATCAAATAGATCTATAAACATATGAAAATCTTGAAAATGGATGGTCTAGATAATGTGTTGCAATACGCACTATTTCAGAGAAAAATCTTTTTGCTTTCATATTCATACATCTTGATGTCAAGATGATCAATTAGAAGAGCTTTCAACATTAAACAACCTTTATCGATAAATTTTTGAAATGCGTCATTAATTCTACATTTTAAAATTGCAAGCTTATATAAACTTTTTCAATATTCTTTTGTCATGTGAGCTCTTCAACGCTTGAAGTCCATGGCAATCTTTTCTCTACTTACAACATGTACACACTTAGAAGGAAGTTTGGAATATGTCATGTATCATCAACATTTGGCCGCCTTGGATTCATGGCAAGATGATCGTTTTGTTTTTGGGTGCGTTTTGTATAGAGCCGAGACTCTAAATAATCAAAGTAGAGCATACTTTCAAATAATGTTAAGAAATATAGTTTTAATATTGAAAATTTTTGTGATAGCTGTAAAATATATGTTTATGTCTAATTATAAAATTACAAGCTAAAAAATAGTGTAAATCGAGCAAATCTATGAAAATTTGAAAATTGACGGCCCGAAAATGCATACAAGATGCACTATTTCCAAATCTTGAAATCTATTTTTTTCTTGTATCGATGCATGTTGATGTTGAGATGATCAAATTGAGGATATTTGGGCATCAAAACATCTTCTAGTGAAAATTTTGAGGTGTGCTCTAATTTATTTGTTTAGAGCCTTGCAATTATATAAAATTTTTCCTTTTGTTTTTAGTGAATAATTTAATCTATATTGATTGGGACAATATGTATTAAGGTGGGATGTGTTTTGTATCTATATTTATTATATCCTTAAGCTAGAGTTGAGGGGTTGACACGTGTCACAAGAATAAGAATGGATTTTATCTTTAGTTTATATTATATATCTCTCTATCTATCTATCTTCTATCCATCTATCTATTTATCTATCTATACTATTATATCTATCTATATATTTATTTATATCTATCTATCTTCTATCTTTTATTCTATTATATTCTATTTATATCTTTATATTTATACCTGTACACATAGTCAAAGTGAAGAGGTGGACACATAACGCAAGAATAAAAAATAACACTATCTCTAGAGAGATTATAGGGTAGGTGCTTTTCAATAGGGATGGCAATGGGTTGGGTTTGGCTAGACCCGGATCTGGACTCAAATAGTATTCGGGTCCAAAGTTTGGACCCATACTTGCACTGGTCGGCCCCGGGGTCTAGTCGGATCCATTGCCACCTTATAACTATGAGCTTGTTATAAATATTTTTTACCTTTTTTTTTACCATCATATATCCTATGACTATGAGTTGTTTTTTTTTTTTTTGCCAATAATTGTGTAAATGTTGCCAATATTGTGATAAAGATAGATGAACACCTAGGGCACGCCTAAAGACACACGATTGCCCTCATATACCCTATGACCACGGGATACGGGTCAGTTGCCAATATTGTCACAATATAAATACCTAACACATGCCTAATGACACATGATTGCCATCATATATATTCTATAACTATTGAATCCAGACCTGGATCCAAATAGCATTCAGGTCCAAAATTTGAACCTATACTCGAACCTAAGGTCAGATCTATGCATTGGGTCTTGAGTTTGGGTCGATTGACACCCCCATTTTTAAAATAGAAAATAATGGATCCTATCTCAAGAGAAATTTCTAAAAATGATAGGAACTCTTAAATTCAATGGAGAGAGGGACATATATGGGTATGGGTATGGGTATGGGTATGGGAGAGAGCGAGGTTGTTGGAGCTGAGAGGGAAGAGGGTAGAGAGTGAGGGGGGTATGGAAGAGAGGAGGGGGCTAGAGAGAGAGATACGTGGAGTATGAGAGAGAATTTCCGGAGAGAGAGAGAAAATTAAGGAGATATCTCCCAAACTTGAGAAAGAAGATATAAAAGAGAGATTTCAAAATAATAAACAATAATGATAAATTGTAATTTGAATTGGCATAAAATCTACCTTCTAAAGATATTTACATTGGATATTTATATGACCGTTCAGACGAAACGACCCATATAAGCTTCCAAAGATGTTTACATGATCGCTTGGATAAACCGAAGCAGGGTTTTAGTTTACAGAGAAGGCCGGATAGAGACACAATAACCAGAGTGTTAGGGTTTTAGTTTACAGAGAGGGGCAGAAAGAGAATAACCAGAGAACCAGAGAGTTGCAGGAAGATGACTGAAGAGAAGAAGATGATCCTCGTGAGAAGTACAGAGGGAAAACTTTTTGAAGTTGCACAAGAGGCGGCTCTACAATGTGAAACAATTAAAAACATGATAGAGGATGGGTGCACCCCTAGTGAAAAGGGGATCCCACTCCCTAATGTTTCGAGCAAGACGCTTTCGAAGGTAATCAAGTACCTCATCCATCATATGGAGAATCGCAAAGGGAATGATGGAGAGGAAGAAGAGAAGAAGGCTGTGACAGAGCTCCAAAAGTGGGATGAGGAGTTTGTCAATGTCGATATGGAGACCCTCGTCGATATCGCACTGGTACAGATGCTCTATCACATCTTCTTTATTTCTCTTTCCTGTTTCTTTTTTGTATTTTCTTTTTTCTTTGTTTTCCTGATTATTTACTTGGGATTTTATTTTACTGTCTTGTTTTAACTTTGTTGATCCAGCATCACTTTTGATCATGTAAAATAAGTGGTTTCGGTTTATATCTTTTTGTATTTAAGCGTTTCAGCGTGTTTATTCATGGATTTCTTTGAGTTTGTTTTTTATCTCGTGATAGACTAATTTCCCCTTGTGTTTTCTTAAATGGATTGATTCGTGGAATTATTTTTATGTTCATGATCTTTTGATTAATGTATTTGACTCTCTCCCTCTGTCCGAGTCACAAAAAAGGTTATGTTTGAGATTTTCTTTTGTGTTTATTTTAGTGTTTGTAAAGTTGGAAAATTGTTTCATACGGTCCAAAAAGTGTAAAGCATCCATCTTTAATATGGATGCAAGTATGTGTTTCATCCGAAAACAATGGAAACTAACGGTCCAAATATTTTCTTACTAGAATTATTATTTCTAGTTTTTAGAATTTATTTATTTTTCCATATTCATGATCTCCATGTTAGAGATTACATGTCCTTAAAAATTAAATCTTAAAATCCATCTCAAAAATAGATTTATTAAGAGGCCCACATTTCTACATATGTGGGCTTGGCCGCATAGAAACCGGGTCCTTGTAAGTTTTTTATGTAGTACGGTTACGATGGGATGCATCGTGGAGATCAAAGGAATAATAGCTATGATTTCATTGGAGCTTTTACGGTCGGTAGTATTTAAAGTTGGAAAAAGTTTATATAAGGTTGCAACCTTACCTCTACAGCTATGGATGCACCTCAAAAATCCATCGGAAAGGATAGTTTGAACATTGAAAAAGCCTGTGATTGATCATCTCGACATCGAGATGTATGACCATGAAAAATAAAAAGATTTTAAGTCTCAGAAATAGTGCATTTTATGACATATTATCTACACCGTCCATTTTCAAGTTTTTCATCTGTTTATAGATCTGCTTGATTTTAACCATTTTTTAAATTTAAAATTTTATAATTAGATATAAAAATAGATTTTGAGCTAATCCTAAAAACATTTTACATCAAAATTATATACCATGGTAAAATTTGAAGGTGCACCTTACCTCTACAGCTACGGATGCATCCGTATGCCAATGGCACCCTTTAAATAATGGTTGAGGGAGTTGAAGGAAGTCTTTGAATATTTACATCTTATTATTGATTTATTCTGGAGAAGAAAATAAGCTTGTGATGCTTTGGTGATTGATTTCCTTATTTGGTTACTTTGGGCATCAATTTGTGTTTGGTGGTTTGATTTTTGCATGCTATAGTATTTTTATTGAATTATAAGATATTAGGGCTTGAGTCAAGATGTTGATTGATTTGGAAGTTTGCACTGTTTTGAGGGTATTTTTGAACCTCTTATGACTGAACATTTTCACTACTTGATGATTATTATTGGAAGTTCTTTGCGAACTATTTATAACTGTTTATTATATGAATTAGATCTTCAAGGTTTTATCCATGTGATACTTCTTGGTGAAGTGCACACAGGTTGAACTTCTATTTTATGTTTT